>BSBK01012134.1:185000-238367 GCA_027943335.1 Chamaecyparis obtusa | reverse complement strand
TTATTTTTATATTTGTTTAATTACTTATAATGTCTAAAGATTGGTCTAGTCTAATTTTGTAATTTAATTATACATATTTTTAATGGATAATTAAAATTGATTAAAGTTAAAATCTAATCAACACTGTAGAATACAAGATAAATCAACTTAAATTTACTTCACTAGACATTGCGTAAATAATTTAAAATTAATCAAACTAAATCAAAATAATATATGATAACAAGATGCAACACATTAATGCATTTATCAAATAATATCTTAATATATAAAAAATCAAGATAACTTACCTCTTAGGGGTCGTGACAAGACTCTTCTAAAACAAAGATGAAGATCAAGATCAATCTGCATGAGTGTACCCAACTACACTACTCAAACAATGAGAAAATAACAAACATGGGAAAAATATTTGTCAATTAAAGATATAAAAGACAACAGTCTGAATAGATGCCCCCCAAAAATGAATAGATGGAAAAAAAGGAAAAACATCTATGAATCAAAGATTCAGATGATACATGAATCTATATTAGTGACCCTAACAAAACTACTCAAGCATGCAAGAACAAATTGCTAGTTGAAAATACAGACCTGCCAATTGTCTATACAATTGATCAACTATGGAACCAAGGAAGTATCAACATGAAAAGTAGAAATCCCTCCATAATGTTGAAAAGAGAGGAATGATAGGTCCACTAACATGGTACCACTAAAGAGGTAAAGAAGGTCAGATCCCATGCAAAGAAAGCATGACCTTGGTCTATCTATGATACAAAATTCAGTTCAATCTCTATTGCCATGACTGTTTGATGCAAGCCTCTACCAAGTTATGTTCCACTTCACCTCTACATAGCTAAGAGAATGCCATTTCATTCCTCTTAAGTATTATAAGAGGCTGAATAAAAATCAGTATGAGTTTGTACAATTTGTCACTATTTTAAACAAAACACATTTATCCTTTAATAAAGGCCAAAATATGGCTAGAACCATAATGCAATTTTTAAAATAGGACTACCAATCATCTTTTTAAGTATCTAAAAGCTTTGAATCTCCTAATTAATTTAAGATTAATCATCTTTTATGTAAATTTTATATATTAATTGTATACACCTAAAAATGGCTTCACTAATTAATTAAATATTTTATTTAATTAATATTGACTTGATGAATTAATTAAATATTTATTATTTAATTAATATTTATTTCTTCTATTTATTTAGTAAATTATTCAATTTATTTAATAAATTCACTATAGTCTAATTCTATATCCTAAGTCTTCTAAATAGTCTATTAAAGTGATTAATTAAATACACAATCACCTAAATATGACTAAGTCTTCTAATCCACTTCATCCAGCTAGTCACTTGACACATCACCTTGGCTAAAATAAATAATAATTATTAATTATTTATTCATATTTATCCTAACACACACGTCCTATTTTAAAGGGCTATGTGGCCTCATAAGACTTGGTCTCATGACCACATGTCTTTCCTTGAACTAAGTCAAGAGACATTCCCTATTCCTAAGGGGGCTTGTCAAACCACCTCTAAAGGTCAAAGGTGACTCATAGGACACTTGTACAAAGAGTCCTCATGAGGAAAAGGTCTCTCCCCCTTTCTCTCTTTGGTCTTTGTGAGACACTTGACATGTGTCTTTCCCTTCCACCTTCTCCTCCATGTCAATGTGAGAGGAACATCATCCCTATTCTTCCTCTCACATTCCAACTACATCCTCCTTTCTCTCAACTCCTTCAACCAAGTCAATCCTAGCCTTAGGATCTTCCACCTTTCATTCTCAACCATAGGATTGTGCCACCTAGGCCAAGATCCTCCAAAACTCTATAAAAGGAGCTACATTTTCCCTTTGTAGGCCAATAAGCAATAGTTATTCTCAAGCATTCAAGCATTCAAGTATCCAAGCAATCAAGGAATCAAGCATCCATATTATCATCACATCATTTGAATTCCATTCACCATATTTGCATAATTAAGCTTTAGTTCTGCATACATTCATCATCAATCTCCACACTTTGGTATCATCTTGGGCAAGAGGCTTCATTTGGAAATCTGAGAGCTCAACATCCTCAAGAAATCAAGGCTAGGAGGGCAATGGAGACAAGCTACATGATAGGTGGAGGTAAAATGCTATTTTAACTTCATTTTGATTGTATTCTTCATTGTAGTTTGCTTATTAGATAGATTTGTTAGCTTCTTAGTAGTTAATTTATGATTTAGAATAATATTCAACTAATTTGCATACATTTTTGGCACTAGAAGGAGGGCCCAAACGGGTTTTCACTTTCAGTTTTTAGTTCTCCGTGTGCAGGTTTTTCTACAGGTGTTTCCTACGCATTCATCCATGATTCCTGTGCATCCGTTAATTCCTGCTGCGCATTCATTTTTTTGACACCACAGTCGCTATTTTCTATCTGCATTTTCACTTTCTGTCATATTTCCTGCGCATCTATTCAACTGTCTTGCGCATACATTTATTTCTGCTATGCATATATAATATCTACGCAAATAAAACATTTGACTGCACATTAGTTTCATTCTACTATGCATACAATAATTCTGCACTTTTATCACACATTTCTGCACATTTATCTTCTGTTTCTGCGCATCTATTTTATGCTGTAGTTATTTTCAATTTTTTTTTTTTACAGTTGTTTGAATTTTAGCTAATCTTTAACAAGTTTCTGTTCATTCTGGTAGTATTTTAGGCTGTTGTTGCAAGACGTAATTTTGAAGACCCCATTGCTAAGAATATTTTCTAACAGTTTGATTGCAGATTGCCAAGGGGTTTGCAAAATAAACTATAATCTCGTTTGGGCTTAAAATACGACATGTTTTTGCTTTATGTGTCTTCTTTAGCATAGATTTGAGTGTCTATTGTGTTTTTCATGATAGCATATCTGTAATCTCAAAATTATAACAACGTATTCTCTCCCCTCGCCATTCGTGGACCTTGGGTGTAAGAGAAACTGTTATAATTTTTTAGAGGGTGGTCTTTCGTGGGAAAAGAGGTACTCACCCCAAGGAACGACCCAACCGGTAACAAGATAAAGCCAAGTCCTTCCAAACCGGTATATAAAAATTGCTAGTGTGATTAGTCTCAGATTAGACATGTGTGAATTCATTGTGGCAACCAAAATCTCCTCTAGTACGCCAGTGGTGCGTTAAAGTCCTACTTAGTAGAGGTGAAAGCCTTGCTTTGAAAGGATTGGGAGAGCCCCCTTAATTGGGAAAATGACTTGATCACAACCACCTGAATGGATGTCCTTACTAAAAAATTTTGTTTAGTGGCCAAAAACCTTCTATTTTCTAGCTCAAGGGGTCACCCAAGCCCATGAAGACACCCCACATTACTCATGGTTCATAGTAGAGATAGCAATTCTTTGGGAAGTAATGACCCATTGAATTCAGAACTTGGTGTTCCTAAGAAGTGAGTGCACTGTAAGGAGGAGCTCATGCCTCAGAGTTCATAGGTTGTTCGCTATGGATTTGCGTGGCTGGATTTTATTATCCTAGTGGGGATTCAACAGATATTGTCCTTGCCAACCTTAGGATTGTAAGCATGTTTGTGCATTCATATTAGAATAGATTAGATCAACGTCATATCTATCTTTCGTGTGTGTGTTTATGCATTTTTACTTTGCCAAAAACTAGAAAACATCAGAAAAATTCAAAAATTCCAAATCATTGAGTTGAAATTCATCAAATTGTCATAACCTACGCATATATCACATCTTATTGTGCATCTGTTCAGACTATCTACGCTTTTGATTTTGTCAGATCACATCTATCAGGAATTGCTGCACATTTATTTTACATTTCTGCGCATATATCATACTGTCCTGTGCATTTGTTGTTTTGCATTCACAACAAAGAGCATTTCCATAGACTTTTGAAATTTCAAAATTACTTTTCTAGATACCCATTTTCGTCCTTAGTAAGATTCTGGAAAAATAGTTGAGTTTCACAAACCTCTGATCTTTAGTTTGACCATTTTCATCACTTTTCATCATTTCCTTATCAAGAGTTATCAAACCATTTTCTTCCAATCTTCAAAATTATCAATTTAGTGGTGAAACATTACCATATCTATCAGATTTTGATCTTTGTGAGTTTACCATATCAGGATATATCATCCTTAACCATCAAACTTACTTAGATTATTGTCTCTTGGTGCCAATTTTCAATACTTATCATATCCTTTCTATCAATCACTTGTCATATCTTCTCATCAAAAATCTTTCATCTCCCAAATCATTGTTTTCTTTCCAAAATTTTATGGTTCAAACTCGATCTCAAAAACTCAAACAAATCATTAATCCAGAGTCCCTAGACAAGCTGGAAGGAAATAAAAGCAATGAAGAAAATCCTTGGTCTAAAGAACTTCCTAAGAAAACTACACCTCTCACATTTGATGAAGAACCTACTGATGAAGAACTTAGGGAAGCTACACAAGATCCTAAATTCTTTCAAGTTATGGAAAGGCTCTTAGGCTTGGATAAATAAATGTATTTTCTCATGCTTGCTCAACAAGGAGCTAAGTTACCAAGTGATTTTGATATTTCCCATCTTAGAGAACCATCTTACACAAAAAATCAAGAAATCCATAAAGGTTCTCAAGATACTCATGGAGCAAAGGAAACCAATTAGCAATCCAATGCTTCTCAAAACAATCAACAATCTAATGCTTCTCATAGTCATCAAGAAGCCAATGTTTTTCAACACAATCAGAAATCCAATGATTCTCAACATACTCAATAGCATAATGTTTCCCAAAATACTCAAGGAAACATGTTATCTATGGATCCCATCCTACACCAAATCCAAATGCTTCAACAACAAATCTGTGACATCCAAACAGGATCATCAACTAAGAAGTATTCTTTGGATGATATATGTCCTTATCCTTTTGATAAGAACTTAGCAATGATTCCATTCCCTCCTCATTTTGAGGTGCCAAAATTTGATAAATACAAAGGGAATTCAGATCCACAAGACCACATTCATGAGTTTTGTGCTGCTTGTATTGAAGTCGCTCACAATGATACTTATCTTATGTGATTATTTCCATGAAGTTTAGGAGGACAAGCCATGGAATGGTTCTCCAAACTTCCCCTCGGCATCAAATCTTTCAATGAGCTTATTGAAAAATTTGTGACTCATTATTCCTAGAACATCAAACATGAAGTTACTATGCTTGATCTTTGCAATACACGTCAAAAGAATGGAGAACCCTTCCTTACTTTTTTGCAAAGATGGTGCCAATTGTTTGCCAAATATCCATGAATGATTCCTGAACAAGAAAAGATGGATATTTTTGTGCATAACCTTACACCAAAAATGAGTTATAGGTTACAATTGCAATGTCCACCAAACTTCAATAAGCTCATAGAAAATGGTGTCAAGATTGAAGAAGCCATGGTTTGAAAAGGTGAGATAAAACTTTATTCCAAAGACAATGCTGGATCCTCAAATTTGAATTCCAACAATTATAATTCCAACAATGACAAATCAAAATTTTGGAATAAGAACAAAAACATTGTCAATGATGGAATTGTTGATAATCATAATGTCGAATCATCAAAACCTCTTCTCAATCTCATAAGTATGGCCAACGATACTCAAGCTACCTATAGTAATCAATCATCCAATCAAAATACCAACAAGGATTCATCTAAACCAAGATTGCCTTTTATGTCACCTCGAAGAAACTTTAATCCTTTGGGGGAATCTCTCGAATCAGCATTACGAAAGTTAATCACCAAGAAACTCATCACGCTTCCTGAAATGAAAGATTATGAACCTAGAGTGAAGCCTTCTTGGTGGAATGGAAATGATTATTGCAAATTCCACAGAGGAAAAGGACATAAAACCAATGAATGTCAAAGGCTCAAAAATGTGATCCAAGACTTAATCGAAAGCGGTGAAATCGGTGTTGATGGACATGTCTTAAATGAGTCACATACGGCCTTCAAAGATCCACTTCTTGAGCATGAAAAAGGAGGCTCTTCCAACAATAAGGGTGATAATCAGGCTAATTATACTCACACACCCTATAGATATGTTGGCAATATTTTTGAATGTCATCCCATGAAGTACTATGCCAATGTCATTACTATAAAGGACAAATCAAAGATTCAACCAACCCATGTTACTACTCATGCTTAAGCTAAAGTCACTTTCCAAGGAGTCCAGTCTAAACCAAGTACCTCTCAAAACAAGTCCGTTTATGTCCCAAAGTCTATACCAAATACTTCCAACCAATACAATCTTTTGGACCAACTCAAGAAAACACCTACCCAAATATCCATCTTAGAGATTTTGCATCTATCCCCATCTCACAAAGATATCCTTGAAAAAGCTCTATTAGAGACTCAGGTCCCCACAACTCTAGATCATGATCAATTTCAAGCTATGGTGGGTCATTTAATGACCCCACATTATCTATCCTTTACTAAAAATGATGATTTAGCTATTACCCAACCTCATAATGCTCCCCTACATATCGAAGTCCTTGTATAGAGTCACAAGATTAAAAGAGTACTAATAGATGGGGGAGCTGGTTTGAATATCTACACGTTAAAGCTAGTCCTTGCATTGGGGTTTTCTAAGAATGCTGTTGATCCCAAAAAGAAAATTTCAATAAAGGCTTATGACCAGGAAGAGAGATCATCCAAGGGGTCTATTGTTCTTCCAATTAGACTTGGTCCTATTGTCAAAGATGTATCTTGTCAAGTTCTAGACATGGATCTTGCTTATAATATCCTTTTGGGAAGACCATGGATTCATTCCATGCAAGCTGTACCATCAAATTATCACCAATGTTTGAAATTCCCTCATAATGGTCAAGATATCACTATTAAAGGTGACTCTAATCCTTTTCAATATTGTAGCAATGTGAAGGCTACTGATTCTTTGGTTCCTTATAATCATACTGGATCTTCTACACCCATTGATCCTAGTAATGTAGCATCAACTTCTAAATCAAATGGGATCAAAATAGATATCAAAGAAAGTAGTATGGGAGAATACACTTTAGGTTAGGCTCTTTGTATCATAGAGTTAACTTTATCTCCTCGATCATATGGTAGATCTTTGATCACTAAACAATAGTCAGAAACCCCTTCAGCACTTGTTTATAACACATTTATAAGTGGGGGCACAATATCCAAAGAGGCAGCTGAGCGTAATGCCAATCAGTGGCTCAAGGCATAGAAGCATGAAGAGGATATCAAACATGAAAATATATCACCTGATGTCTATGGTAAAGGATATACTTTGCTACAAAAGATGGGATACCAAGGTGCTGGACCTATAGGGTTATAGAGAGAAGGTGTTATAAAACCAATTTTGCAAAATCCCAATTATCAAAGAGACACAACAGGATTAGGGTATAAAGGAAAAGGACCAAAGGAACCAAAGGGAAAAGCAAGGTTCACACCTTTTTCATGAGGTATCTAACGCTCATGCCTTACAATTTAGAAAGAATGGTATGTATGTAGACCTAGAGAAACAAAGGATAGCATAAAGAATCATTGATAGACTTCAAGATAATGATGATTCTGACTCTAATGATTATGAATGGGATTCATTATCTGATTGCATCAAGGAGATAGGAGTTGATGTTGTCCATCAATATAGTAATGATTACCATGAGGGAGAGAGTTTAAGGACCGACTCACTAGGATTGGTCCCATGAAATACTACTCTTGTTGATCATGAGGGAAGTGAGCATTATCTTGCGATAGAAGACTCAGATGAGAGTATGGAAATAGACCTCACTGATATAATCATAAACCTTGATAAATTTTCCATCAATACCATTTCTTCCTTTGAAATTGACCCAAATGATCCAATGCCCCTTGTCCGTCCCGACCTTATCGATTGGGATTCTCCCGATCCTCCCGAACTTGATGTCTTTCATAATGATGACGTGATTATTGACTATCTTGGAATTAGGGATCATTTACCACCAGGGGATCACAAGTCAAGATTTTTGATAGAACTCAATGATCTGGCCTATTTTGGAGAGAGTGCCAATCCTTTGAGTCATAAAAATATAAAAATAATCAATAGATCTAATGGTGAAAACCACTCAGTGGCAGTATTAGATCCAAAAATACTAAAAAGAAAAGATGCATCTGATGGTGAAAACCTCTCTGAGGCACCTAACGATGGAAGGATTGACACTCTTCCCAATTATCTGTATCAAGAGCAATCTGCCATTCTTATAGAACCAACAGTGCCTCTTAACATTGGAATAGAGGAGTCTCCACGCATCCTCAAAGTAGCAGCATCCTTGACAAAATCAGAGAAAGAAGCTTTTGCTAAATTTTTTAAAGAAAGACAAACCAACTTTGGTTGGTCCTATGCTGATATGCCTAGACTGGACCCAAATCTTATTATGCACCATTTGTCTATCAGACCAGGTATAAAGCCAGTTAAGTAGAGGCTCCACAAGATGCACCAACACATTGCACTAATGGTTAAAGCAGAATTGAAGAAACTTTTAGATGTTGGATTCATTCATGCTATTGATTATGCCGAGTGGATTTCCAATATTGTCCCTATCTCAAAACTAGACAAGTCTATCCAGATTTGTATTGATTTTCGAGATTTTAATAAAGCTTGTCCAAAAGATGACTTTCCTTTGCCCAATATTGACATTATTGTTGATCTAACGGCTGGGCATGACATGTTTCCTTAATGGATGGTTTTTCGGGCTATAACCAGATCAAGATTGCATTGGAAGACTAGGAAAAAATTGCTTTTACTTGTTCGTGGGGTACATACTGCTAGAATGTGATGCAATTTGGCCTCAAAAATGCTAGAGCAACTTATTAAAGGGCCATGACCATGATATTTCATGATATGATGCATACCATCATGGAAGATTATGTTGATGATATTCTAGCAAAATCTAAAGATAGAGCTGGTCATTTGAGAGTGTTGGATAGAATATTCACCCGAATGGAAAGGTATTATATTTGACTCAATCCAAAGAAATGTGCATTTGGGGTCACCTCTGGTAAACTGTTAGGGTACATTATCTTAGCTAAAGGAATTGAAGTAGATCCAGAAAAGGTCAAAGAAATCTTGGAGATGGCTTCCCCCACCAACATGAGTCAGTTAAGATCTTTACAGGGACGTCTCCAATCCATCCAAAGAGTTTTTTCTCAACTAGCAGATCACAATCATCCCTTTCAACATTTGCTGCATAAAAATGTCTTATTCCAATGGGATGATAAGTGTGAGGAAGCTTTCAACAAAATCAAGCACTATTTGGTGAATCCTCCAACTCTGATGTCACCAATTCTGGGCAAGCCTCTCTTGCTCTATATTTCAGCTATGATAGTCTCATTAGGTGCTCTTCTAGCTCAGCAAGATCATGAAGGAAAAGAAAAAGCCATCTATTATATTAGTCGCACTGTAGTGGGATATGAACTAAACTATTCTCCTATCGAAAGAGCATGTCTAGCTATTGTTTTCACTTCACAGAAGTGGTGACATTACATGTTGTCACATTCAATCCAGCTCATTGCAAAGATTGATCCTTTAAAGTATCTATTAAGCAAAACAACATTGACAGGCAGATTGGCTAAGTGGGTCATGCTACTTAGTGAATTTGATATTGAATATGTAGACAGAAAGGCTATCAAAGGTCAAGTGATAGAAAATCAGCTAGTTGATGCTCCATTAATGGATGATCAACCTATACATATAGAGTTTCTTGATGCACATATCTTGGCTTTGTCTACACAAACATGGAAACTATACTTTGATGGATCATGTACTCAACAGGGTTCAAGAGCTGGTATTCTTTTTATCACACCGCAAGGATACACAGTTCCAAAATCTTACAAGCTGCTTTTTCCTTGTACCAATAATGTAGTAGAATATGAAGCTTTGTTGACTGGGTTAAAGATGGCTTTGCAATGGAAAGTATCTAAACTGAATATCTATGGGGATTCTCAGTTGATTATAAACTAGGTTAATGATGACTATTAGACTAAAGATGATAAGTTATTACCATATAAACGTATGGTTGATGACTTCAAAAAGTACTTCTCAGTCATCACTTTTGAGAAGATTCCTTAGCATGAAAACAAAGTTGCTGATGCTATGGCAACAATTGCTTTTTTGTTTGATACAGAAGATACCAATGCCCATTTTGAGTTCTTGGTGGAATCCCTGACTTGTCCTGCATATGATGACCCTGATACGAGTATTATATGTCATCTAATTGGACATGACTCCCCAATCTATGGAAAAATTTATTCCTATCTAAAAATTGATATCCTACCCCCTGACTTATCCTAAAATAAAAAATGCACTTTTCTCTGCCAAGCCTCTCGCTATGTCCTATTATCCAACACCCTTTATCGACGAGGTCTTGATGGTACTCTCCTATGATGTCTCAAGCATGACAAAGCTCAATTTTCCTTACATGACGTACATGAGGGTATTTGTGGGACACATTCAAGTGGTCACTCTTTGGCTAAGAAACTCATGCGTATGGGTTATTATTGGCCTACCATGGAAGCAGATTCCTTTCATTTTTCTAGAGCATGCAAGAAATGTCAGATACATGGAAACCTTATTCATGCTCTAGTGCAAGAGTTACATCCTTTTACTACTACTTTTCCATTTAGTCAGTGGGGACTCGACCTCATGGGTGCTATTAACCCTCCATCTTCTAATGGCCACAAATGGATTCTCACTGCCACAGAGTATTTTACTAAATGGATTGAGGCCATTCCATTAATTACCACCACAGGGAAACAAATATCCATGTTTATCTTAAAATATATCATTTGTAGATATGGTATACCTATGTATCTTATCATTGATCATGGGAAATAGTTCTAAAATCAGGACATGGATGACCTATGCGCAAAATTTCATATCACCCACAATTATTCCACCATATACTATCCCCAAGGAAACAGCCAAGCTGAGGCGTCAAACAAAATAATTGTGAAAATCTTACAAAAGAATGTCAATGACACTAACCATGATTGACATCTCCAACTGAATCCAGCCTTATGGGCTTACCACACCTCCATTCATACACCCACTGGAGCCACCCCATATTCCCTTGTCTATGGATTTGAAGCAGTCCTGCCCCTCGAGGTTGAGTTGCCTTCACTTCATGTCACTCTTAAAGATTTGATCCCTAATGAAGAATATAGAGTTGCATGCCTGACTGAACTAGAATTGCTGGATGAACGCCGTCAGTGAGCCTATGATCATTTGAAAGTCTATCAGCAGCATCTATCCCATCAGTATAATAGCAAGGTAAAGATCATAGACTTTCAGTTGGGTGACCTAGTCCTTCGAGAAAATCTAAAGAATCAACAACACCGTGAAAAGAAGAGCAAGTTCGAACCCAATTGGTTAGGTCCCTTTGTGATTATAGTAGTCTATGGTTCTAGGGCTTATCAGTTGTCAACACCTGAGGGAGATTTGTTCGATGAACCTCTTAACAACATACATCTCAAGAAGTTCTATCCTTTAAATCCCAATGCAAGGGGCATGTATATAGTATGTATATATTCTGTAAATACAAAAAAATAAAAAATCCAAAAAAAAAAGGATCACAAAATCAAAAGAAAAATGCAATAAAAACATGTGGTGAAAACTTGGCAACAGGCACTACATGTGACAAGTTAGCTCCTCTATCTATTAGGATTCTTCTAGTGTGTCTATTAATTGTCTATATCCACAGTAATGTGGCTAGTTAGTCACCATCCCCACCATGTATATATCATAATAAAATGACCAGTCCATACACCATCCATTGTATTTACCCATCATAAAACCCCATCATAGCTTGATCTTTTGTCATGGTCTTCATCCTAGTCTTGTTGTGTCCTTCTTCATCCATAATAAGTGAGTCCATCACCTAGCTGGGGGCATGTCCTCGACCTAGTTTGGAAAGTGGATCTATGATAGTCATGACTCTTGGAGGACATAATGGATTATTTTCACCAGGCAAGCAACCACAATCAAACATTCTTTCACAATGGTCTCTTCATGTCGAATCAGAATCTATGATCTACTCTTTGAAACGTGACTGCTTATCTATACATCTTGACTATACATCATCAACTGATCTGATCAGCATATCTTAAATCTATCTTTTGGAAAAAGAAATGTATATTCATGGTAGGCATGTTAGAATGGTTTGTTGTAGATTATGCATTCATATCTGGATTTCATTGTTATCATGTTTCCTATGTTATTCCAGGATATCTTTGACATGAGTTTGAAAATCCCATATGTCATTGATTAGAATAGCTAGGATGGGGCATGGTATTTTCTTTGATTGCTATTTGTGGGGTATTTTCCAATGAAATCGAAGGAACAAGTAAATTAGGGTGTCTATGTATAAGTGCCTTCATCCATTTCATAGTATTGACAACATACAAATCATATTGTTCTGCAAATACTATTTATGGTGATATGCCATCGCATACCTTGACTCCAAATATTTGTTCCCTGATGGAGGGGAGAATATTCCTTGTTTGTTACGCAAATGAAACTCAGGTCATCTAGGTTCAATTATACCTAGATGCTTGTCAAGTTTGCAATATTAAACTCCATGCAAGAAGTGCTTAGGTCATCCTGGTTTAATTATACCTTGATGCTTGCATTTTCTTGCAACATAATGAGCTCAATGATGAAAATTAAATTCCATTTATTATGAAGTTCTAAGATGTTACATGCAGTTGTGGAGATACTCATTTCATATTTCATTTTGCCTTGCATTTTACCATCCTATGAATTGCATATCAGTGCTCCTTTTATAGGGTTTGTGGGTTATCTTTCTCATTAGGTTATCTGTTTCTCCTAGTCCATTCTTCTTGTGTCAAAACCATTGTTATTTCAGTTGAGGACATTTGGACAAACAAAAACATTAAGATGTTTTGTGTTTTCCATTTAGGTGTGCTCATTTGTATATAATTTGACCATTTATCATACTTATCATTTCATCTCATTAAATTATCTTAGGTATATTCTTCTTTATTACATTACATATCATTTTGTATTGCACCGTTATTTATTATCCATTACATGTATTTTACCATCATGCATTTATTGTCTACTGCATTGCTCATTAAGTATCCATTCATCATCCATTATGTGCATTATTTTTATATCATTGCATTAATCATAACATAGTATAGCATTTAGTCAACATCATTTAAGACATGTATTTATCCATCAACATCATATGTTAGAAATAAATCATTTTACATTCTAAAACATACATTCTATGCATATCAAAGTAAATCATCACATCCTGTATATGTCAGTACACACATGTATATAAACATCATAGAAAATTATGATAGAACTGCATCATCATATAGAATTAATCAAATAAAGTCCATAAACGCAACAAAATGTCCCAATGTCCAATGATATATAATCAATAACAATGTGTCCACTGTTAGTGTCTGTCAAGTTAATATATAATGATACAATGATAATATGATCCAAAAATGTGTATACAAGTGGTATCTATGATCCACTACCTCCTGAATCTATCTGTTGCTATCTGCGAGTTGCAATGAGACCCCGTGCTATTGAACTACCTGCTCCTGAGGATCCACCCTGATCTCCTAAACCTGTGGGTGCTCTAGAAGGATGTGATGATACTCCTCCACTGCCCACTAGTTCCTGTCACTCATATACCACTATCCTGATGCCCACTAAGCTCTCTCTGTAACTCCTAGTTCATTGATCTCTTAGGATTGCCTGTCTGTATGTCTCTCACCAGTAGGATATCTCCTTCCCAGCTCATATCATGGCTCTCAAGCTATCTCCATGAGGACCTAGATCCTTTATCCTCTGCAACTCATCTAATAGAATCTTTGACTCCCTGAGTCTCTCAATCACTGCATCCCGCTCATGTATGAGAACATCCATCTGGCACTCTATCCTCTCAATTCATCTCTCTAGACCTGGAATCCGGTCTGCCTGTACCTATGTAACTACTAGTCTGACTAGCAGTGTGTCAATATCTGGCTCCTCCTCAGCAGCATCTCTTTGCAAATAGGGATCCTATCCCCTGATATCCATGTCTGCTTGCTCATCCTATGCCTATACATCCAGCATCTCAGCATCTGGATCATCCTGAGCCTGACCACCCATCACACCACCCTGTGCTAATAAGATATTTGCCTCATCCTATCCCTATACCTGTACCTATGGAACCTATACCTATACCTATATCTATGTAGCTGCTCCCTATACTGCAATAGTTGGTATCTGTACCTGTAGGATTGGTACTTGTAAGGGAGCTCCTGTAGCTAGCTATGCTAGCTGTACTGGAGGTTATCTGCATCCCTGTCTAGCCGGAGGTGGCATCAATCCCCTCTACCTCACCCCACCTCCTCTCATCCATGGTCCTGCCCTATCCCCTCTCCCTCCATCTCCACCATCTCCATTATCTCCATCTCCTCCATCTCCTCCTCCATCTCCACCTCCTCTACCCTATCCTCTCCGATCTCTTCCTCTATGCCTACCCTGATGTCTATCTGTGGGATCTCTCTTTGGAGGTCTAGCTGCTAGATCTATAATTTATGGTACAAGAAAATCTCTCAAAAATTGCTCTAAATCAATATTCATCCTAGGATCAACAACTGTCTGCCTCATCGACCATGCCTGGAATGGTGTATCCAAAAAGTCCTATCGAGCAACATCAAATGATGCCATGGGTCCCCAATCCCATCTCTCCTGATGTGTGTGAGAAAACTTAGTAACTCCCTGGGGCATGCCTTGGATCCTACCAAACTAGCGCAGAACCCGGCTGACTAACTTTCTCTCAATAATAAAGGGCGTCCACCCTATCAACCATTGTGACTCAAAACCATACCCCAACTCTCTCTCATCATCCCAAGGCTCATAGCCTAGGTAGGGTCTCCATGTCACTGTGTCCAAAGTATCAAAAGTGTATCGCCAAAACTCTAAATGTCCCAGTTTTGCCTGAGACAAAATTGAGGAATATAAATGAATGTAGGGTTGCCCTGTGCCCCGAAATATAATGGCCACTGGTCATGTCACCACAATATACTCCCATGCCCAAACATGGAGCAGTGTCACACCTACTGATAATGATGCACCCCTGTGGTACACCACCTGATGCAAATCATGATATGTGGTAATAAACACACCCCCCAAGCAAATCAGGCCCCCCCAACATTCGCTGTAATGTGCAGCCCCATCCAACTACAAATCTGTGTGACCTACAATCAAGGCATACAAATCCCCCAATCACACCTGCTAGAACCACTGGAAGAGGGTCATACAAATCAACCATATCCTCCCAGCTAATCTCCCCATCCTCAATGTCATCATCTCCAAAAATCTCTATACACTCTGCAACTCCGCCATGTCGATCATACTGAACTAACTCCCCTGTGATAGGAAGTCGGAGGATGTGATATACATCCTCTAGTGTAACTTTCATCTCCCTTGTCTGAAGATGGGAGGCACTCATCTCAGAGTGCCATCTCTCTACTAACGCAGTCATCATACTTAGATTTTCCTGAATCTTGGGCGTGTAAATCACATAATATAGTCCAGACGCTCCAATCAACAGTCTGTCTGTCTTTGACAGAGCTGGTCTCAGATTCTGTGTGACGAGATATCTCTCCCATGACATTAGAATATCTTATCTCCTCCTATTCAAGTAACAACAATCAACCTATCAGATTTTGATAAACTGACCTATCAATCTATCTATCCTATCCTATCAATTTCAAACATGTTTTATCATGTGTTTCAACAGATGATTCTATCAATTATCTATTCAAGATTGGTTAACTAGTGAACATGCTACAATGCTGCCACATCTTGATCAAATTGATCAAAATCAACCACCGACAGATGACATCGGCTTATTGATATCAAGTTTGACCTAATTAACTATCTATTTTGACCAAATTCTACCATCTACAACACATGCGCAACATTGAAACATGTATGTGTAGCCTTGTTTAACATTTGCATAGGTTTTAACCAATGCGCAGTTTTGTTGTACATTTGCGCAACATTTTTAAACCTTTGCGTAGCTTTTCACATATGTGTCATTTTGTTGCACATTTGCACAACAATTCATCACAAATGTGTAGGAAGTACCTATGCGCGCTTTTATTGCATACTTGCGCAATACTAACATTCATCTAGTATGAATGCACAACTGTCCTCAATGAATGCGTAGAAACTTTAAATTTTTGCGCAAACGTCACTAATTACTATGCATTGATGTGCCGCAACTGTGCATTCATGCTTCGCATAGAAAAATAAATTTTTTCTAATCTAATCTACAATTCAATCTATCCTAAACATGCTAAACTTCTACTCTAACATGCATCAAATCATGAAATCACAACATAGGATCAAGTCACCTACCGGTTCACCCAAATCGGGTGCTCGCTGGAAGCATCTGACTCTCTCGAAGCGGTGATTTGACTGCGGGAATGACATCTTGGTAGCTCTGCTCCTCTCTCTCTTGCACTCTAATCTCAAAATGATAAGTGTGCACAATGAGTCTATTGTGGACCCCTTAGCCCTGTATATAGCCTGTGGACCCGATGTGCTTGGTGTGTGGACCCTATCTACTATTTTTCTTCCATTCCACCCCGTTTTCATCCATCTTTTCTATCATTTTTCATGAGATTGATTGAACAACTCAAATAAACTTAACATCAAAAAAAAAAAAAGTCAAATAAACTTTTTTGTCAATCAATCTCTCGAGGGGGCATGCATAGGTCATTTGAGACACGTGTCTGGGACAGGGGCAAAAATGCTTGATTTTTTTTTTCTTTGAAACAATGTGACCATCACATTATTTCAAAGAGGGGCAAAATGTATACACCTAAAAATGGCTTCACTAATTAATTAAATATTTTATTTAATTAATATTGACTTGATGAATTAATTAAATATTTATTATTTAATTAATATTTATTTCTTCTATTTATTAAGTAAATTATTCAATTTATTTAATAAATTCACTATAGTCTAATTCTATATCATAAGTCTTCTAAATAGTCTATTAAAGTGATTAATTAAATACACAATCACCTAAATATGACTAAGTCTTCTAATCCACTTCATCCACCTAGTCACCTGACACATCACCTTGGCTAAAATAAATAATTATTATTAATTATTTATTCATATTTATCCTCACACACACATGTCCTATTTCAAAGGGCTATGTGGCCTCATAAGACTTGGTCTCATGACCACATGTCTTTCCTTGAACTAAGTCAAGAGACATTGCCTATTCCTAAGGGGCTTGTCAAACCACCTCTAAAGGTCAAAGGTGACTCATAGGACACTTGTACAAAGAGTCCTCATGAGGAAAAGGTCTCTCCCCCTTTCTCTCTTTGGTCTTTGTGAGACACTTGACATGTGTCTTTCCCTTCCACCTTCTCCTCCTCCATGTCAATGTGAGAGGAACATCATCCCTATTCTTCCTCTCACATTCCAACTACATCCTCCTTTCTCTCAACTCCTTCAACCAAGTCAATCCTAGCCTTAGGATCTTCCACCTTTCATTCTCAACCGTAGGATTGTGCCACCTAGGCCAAGATCCTCCAAAACTCTATAAAAGGAGCTACATTTTCCCTTTGTAGGCTAATAAGCAATAGGTATTCTCAAACATTCAAGCATTCAAGTATCCAAGCAATCAAGCAATCAAGCATCCATATTATCATCACATCATTTTCATTCCATTCACCATATTTGCATAATTAAGCTTTAGTTTTGCATACATTCATCATCAATGTCCACACTTTGGTATCATCTTGGGCAAGAGGCTTCATTTGGAAATCTGAGAGCTCAACATCCTCAAGAAATCAAGGCTAGGAGGGCAATGGAGACAAGCTACATGATAGGTGGAGGTAAAATGCTATTTTAACTTCATTTTGATTGTATTCTTCATTGTAGTTTGCTTATTAGATAGATTTGTTAGCTTCTTAGTAGTTAATTTATCATTTAGAATAATATTCAACTAATTTGCATAAATTAATTATGAAATGAGTCTTGATTTAAAAAAAAAACTAAAAAAAAACTATTAAAAGTAACAAGTCAAATAGGATTCACATCAAAAGGTATTTGTCATCTAGGGGGGTGTTATACGTATTCCTCTAGTCAAAGTAGAAAAGGAAAAATTACGTTTCACACCAAATCAAAATTGACAGAAGAAAGGAACATCTGCTACAAAATAAAATATCATTTTATATGTTCATGTTTTCAATTAACAATTCCAACAATTCATATAAAGCATTCCTTACTATCTTCTTGTTCGTATGGTCTCTTCCATATTTTTGGTTTCAATTTCCTTTTGACATGTTTGTTTGACTTTACTATAGATTGTAAATATATGTTTATAATGTGTGGCTACAAGAAGTTGAGTTCCACTTTTGGGCAAAAAGTGGAAGTGTTTTCCCTTTTTTTTAAATTTCTTGTCAATTGATCTTTAAATTTGAGGCACTTAGAGATTGAATCTCAAAAAACTTTAGCAGTAGAAACTATAGTTCTCAGAGTCTACTTTTCAAATATGTAATTTATTTAAATACCCATGTTGTATACATTTCTTACTAGTAGGAATGTTTTAAAATAATGTTTTCAAAATGCCTGTTTCATGACCATACCATAGCCGTGTAGGACCACCATATTTTGACTTAAATAAATGAATTTTTGGAAATCCTTCTAGGGAAATATACCTAAGACACCAAATATTGATGAGCATATTTTTCCTTTTTTTTTTATTGAATATATTTTTTAAATCAATATTTAATTAATGATAAAATGGATTTTTAAAGCCTTTGGTGTACGACCACCATGATTTGATGAGAATTTCATATTTTTTCAAAATTGTTTTTTTATCTTTAATAGAATTGTATTTAGATTTATGTCATATAATTTATTTTCCAGAAAACCTAAAAATAAAAAAGTTATTAAAGTTTTAGTGAACCTCGCTATTTTATGTTCAGGTGCCACTTTTAACTAATAAATAATGCAAAAATAGTAAAAATAATCACATCACTATGAAATTTACATTTTTGAAATCATGACCATGAGAACTCTAATGAGTTTTTATTTCGTAAAAAAATAACATCAGGAAGGCCCTCAAAAAATTACAGTGCCTTAACCAAACTTTTGGAGGTCAAGCCATAGGCTTAGTTCTACCAAGCCTAAACCAAACCAAATTTGGAATGAATTTTGAGGCGAATGTGTGCTTCCTACTCATGTATTAACAGACGGGCACCCATTATTTGAATTCAAAAAATGGGTGCCCATTTTTTTTATAAAAATCGAAGCGTTAAAATGCATTTTTAATTCTATAAAAAAAAAAAAAACAGGCACCCATTTTTTGAATTTAGGATCGGGCGCCTGAACCTAAAATGGGCGTCGATTTTTTAAAAATAGGCGCCCGTTTCGAACGACATATTTCATTTCTACAAGACTTCCGTGGAATTGGTACCCAACTTTGTGCATTGACCCTTTATATCAAAATTATTTTTTTGAAATTTCTTAATGACTTATTTTTTCATAATTTTTAATGGTTAAATTAATATTTAATCTTGAAAAACTAGAATGCAAAGATATTTGTAGTAACAAAGGCAAAGCATATAAGAGTGGAGGAAGATTAGATAAAGGTTGCCTAGAATTAAGTAGACCGTCGACTGATTCCAATAGTATTCCAAAAGGAATGTGAGATGAAACCACATGAAATGTCTAGGGCAATAATTTGAGAGAGAGGAGACAACAAAGAATAAATCTAAATTTTAAAAAACTTGGCAACATTCAAACCATTTTAGTGAGCCTTTTGATGTTTAAATCTCTAACTTTACCAAAATTCTCTAAGTTTTCTATTAAAAAACTAAAAACTTCATGCAAATGAATTTCTCACTTTGAGAGAATTGAGTAGTTCGGAGACAAATAATCAAAACTAGAAAAAACTAACCAAGTCTAATAAAAATGGAATAAAAACTTAATAATATATTTTATTAGTTCTATATTTTCTATGGATCAGAATAAATCAAAATGACAAAATAAATCTTACATGTAGACATTTAAATTGGTACAAAGATTTCAATTTTTTGGTCATCAATGGTTATTGAAATAATTTATTGAAAGTTGGTTTGTAGTTTGATGTATCTTACCACTAAACCAAATTTTTTTTTTGTTGTAAAATTAGGTACTTTTATTGGTTCCTATCTAAATCTTAAGAGTAAAATTAGTTGCATACTATTTCCTCTTATATTTCATAGGATTCCTAACCTTTGGCATTATATATAAGTTATTTTTTTAATTCCATAATAGCAAGATGAAAACAAAATTGATGAGGAAAGATCTATTAATAGAAGAGATTTTAGAATAGGTTATATTTTTACTCTTGGTTTAGAAATTATTTCTTGGTAGAGTAAGTTATGAAAATTATTTACATTGACAACTTTTATTTATCATGATGGAAACTTCAAGAAAATTTAAACCATGAAAGTGATTTGTATCTTTCTTTGAGGGTTTTATATGATTTTAGGTCATTCTTACATTTCTACAGTTGAGCTTCATACTTGACATCCCTCTTCGACCTATGTTTATTTATGTGATTCATGTATTCTTGAGTTCATACATGGATCAACTTTGATTTTCTTGTCTAGGGTTAACTATAATTCACTTGGTTAGGCCTCTTGTTTATGTTTATGCACTTATTTTCTCACATAATCCTAAACACACTTAAGGTTCATAGAAGAAAGAATCATTTTAGATCCAACTTTACTAGCTATGGAGGTAGAAATTATCTAAGTAGTGGATTGAATAAAGAAAGCCCCTAGATTGATACAACACCATCCTCTACCACTTTTACATATTTTTAGATTCAAACATAGGTTCCAAATAAAATCTAAAGGTAGATAGAGAGTAAGAATAAAAGGACAAAAGTTGCATTAAATTTCAGTACAAAAGGTTCTGTCTAGTCCACCTTGTGCCATAAACCTACTTGATTGATCTGAAACTTTGGGGAAAGGAGGTTTAAGGATGTTTGTGTTAAGATTTTTAACATTCATTTATACTTGGACGTGCATGTTAATACTACAGTGCCTAGTTGTACTAACTAGCCATTCTTAGTGATGTTTCCCCTGACATGTTCCATTTTCGTATTGATTGGTATGTTATTGTTTGTCTACACCCTATAGGACATAATTATTATTGTATGTTATTGGTATGTCAGTTAATATCAGTTGAAGTATTCAATTATTCATTCTCTAGGACATAATTATTTTACATTGAAAATAGTCAAGGAATATTTCACCCAACGAAGGAGTAGATCACATGTTTCTTGCATCTCTTTGAGTGAATTGTTCAACCATGTCCCCCTTTTGGTTCATATTAATTTTTAATGATAGAGGCTTTGGTCCTTACTACATTACTAACCAAAGTTTTCTATCCATTTTCATCCCAAACACTTGGCATTTATTTGGATCAAATTTTAAAAAAGTATTTCTATGAAACGTAAATGTTTTCAAGATGGTAATTTTTTTATCAAAATACTACTCTGTTCATGCAAAAAAGGCTTCCCCTTCCTCTAACTTTGAGGTTGGGAAATGGAAAAAGGTAATGGGTAGAAGGGCTAAATGGCTAGCAAAAAAAAAATCTCACAGTCATGGCCTTTACAATCACCTTTTGGGGCAAGTTCAATTATGTTCAAAATTAATAAGTAGGGCTTAGAAAAGTGATAAACCACTTGCACCAAGGGCTTCCATATTTTATAGAATCTCTGTAACTCATAAAGAAATCCTAGGTTGGGATAGTTATGAAAATAATATGATATGGGTGATACGTCAAACCACCATTATTCTATTTTTTTGTGGGTGAAGCTAGTAAACATATTTCTCCTGGTGGCAATGAAAATAGAAAGAATATGAACTATCAAAAGAATCATTGGCGCCAAGGTAAATGGGAGAAATCAAATTTTAGGTTTGAAGAAGGGAGTCAAATATAGAGTCACTCCCCTTATAAAGAAAACAATAGAAATTAGTTGATGAACAATGATGAACCAATCAGTCTACATAAGAAAGAAATGGTAATTAAATTAGATATTATAGATCAATTTTGTGATTAATTAGAAAGATCGGGGTTGATGGCAATGTGGAGCTTCCACCTTATAAAAAAGAATACATGATGAAATGGTGGGAGAAACTTCTATCCAACTAGGTAAGTATACTTCCCCTTGAAGGATTCTTTTGATTGAATGTAGAAATATATACATTAAGAATAGATTTCTAGATTTGTTAATACATTAATTTATAAAGGATTTCAATTTGGTTAGATTTGCATAGGGTATCTACCTACGGAATACATGAATTTAGAAGTCGTAAAAACCATAGGGAATGTTATGGGGACCTTCTTCAGTTATGAAAAAATAGATTTTGATACATGAGAACTCAAAATTTTAGTAGGAATTGATTCCAAACACAAAACCATATACTTTCTAGAGATTACAATAGGGACAAAGAGTAAAAAAAGCATGATGAAAGAAACAATTAGCAGTAAGGAAACTTAAAAAAAATTCAAAAAGAAAGCTCAGTTCTATAAGTTTAAAAGGGGACCCCAACATGAATATCAAATTGCAAGAAGTAGGGGGAGGTTTCAAGGTTTTATTAATGAAAAATATGAAGATAAGACTAAGGTTTCAATAAATCAAGATAGCGATGAAAATAAGACTAACGAAACAATTTCCAATTTTTTTAAAAAATAGAATCTATACTGGCAGAATAAAAAAAATTCAAGAAGGTGTAAGGGAGTAATTATTATCCTTACGAAAAAATTATTAGGTCAATAAGGAGGTGACAGACAATCCTAGGGAAGTTGATGATAGAATTGGAGATCTCATTAAATCTTGGTCTCTTGGATAATAATATAATGGAGCATGAGATAAATGATGAGCTAGAAATGTTAATAGAACTAAGATATGTATGTGAATTTATGGGTCTAACAACAAAAGAAGATAAAATAATGGGAGAAGATGAAATAGTAGAAAAATTATGGATCATAGAAGGCATCATGAATTTAATGGGAGATGAAATGGAAGTAGGTGGAAAAAATGAAAACGAGGAGAAACAAGAGGAGAAGAAGGATAATGAAGCTGAAATGGCAATGGAGAAAGATGAATTATCTATAGGAATTAGTTAGAGCTTCCCAAACAAGGTTAAGGCTAACTGTGTTGAATCCCCTAAAAAGAGAGGGAGCTAGTCCTTCACAGACTTCAAAACTAAGGAATAAAGATGACACAACAACAGATATGACTAAGATAAAAAAATCTATTGAATGTAGGGAAGGATAAATTCCTTCCCACTTCGTTATGAAGATAATAATATGCAATGTTAGGAGTATGAATGCCCCTAACAAGAAGTGCCTAATCAAGCATTGTATCTTCCCTGCAAATGAAAAATTAATAATGATAGAGGGGAGAAAACTGGATGATAAAGATTCAAAAGAGTTAAGGAAAAGGATTGGGATTTGGAAATGGGAGTATGTTGTAGCAGAAAGAGATTTTGGAGGTTAAGAATATTATGGGATCCAAGGGGGTATGTGCAGTATCATGGTATGTCAAAAAGTGGCGATGTGGAAAAAACTTATTTTCACTCTTCCAAAAGTGCACAAATAGATTTGTTGACTTTTTAGTAGGCCTGGGTGTCAGTACACCTAGCCAAGCCAAAAGCCAAATCTGAAGGCATAATCAAATATTTGATATTATGGGATATCTGATATTTTCCAGTAGATATATATCACTGTACCCAGCCACGTTCAACATTTTTTCATTGTAAAAATGTGAACGCAGCTAGGGTTTTTGGATATCCGCTTCCAAATCCCCTATTCGATTTTTCCTAAATTGCCAAGTAAGTGAAGCTTCTAATTTTTATTGTTTTAATTGTTTTTTATTATTTTTAAATAGAAATATATAGTTTTTTATATATAAATTATGGTAGCAATGAGTTTTTGTATTATTTTTTAAAATTCATTGTAATTATCTTTTTTTTTTATTGTTATCAGATGTGGAATCAGAAAACCCTCCTAATGATCCCACAAACAACCCAGAACCACCTCCCAACATTCCCCCACCTCCAAAAGATGTACCTATCACAAATCCTCACAGCTTAGAAGATCTCATAGGAGATAATCTAAATGAACTTAGGTGATTTCAAACCACATATGCCAATATCCCCACATTGCTCCCCATGTTTATGACAGTGAACTCAATTATTGAAAACATGGAGAAACTTACACAACAACATAATGTTACACTTCTTTGGCACGATTCCATGCACGCCCAGTTTAACGATGGGCTTGATTATGATCAAGTCATGAACCTAAATATAAAAAAACATGACATAGCTAATCTTTTTGTGGATCCTAAAACTGGTCTAAAAGTAGACCCTAAAAAAACTAAGTTATCAATTAAATGGTGCACAAATAGTGCAATACGTGATAAATTTTGGGATTGTTGGTGGATAGTTTTTGATAGGCTACCTCATAATAATTTGGATGTCCCATTTTATTTTATTAAAAATTTTTATGCTGAATTCTTGCTCAGTCACAAGGTGAATTATTGGAGTCTGAGATCGAACCAAGGTGTAGGTTTAGGCACTCCGCAAGATAGGGCATGGGCACAATGGGTGAAATCCCACACATATGTCTCCCCTGTTGAGGTTTCACCACCTCCCATAGTGCAACATCCAGACATTATTGTTGAGGCCGGCTCACAGACTATTCAAGCCATTCACACCTTGATTGATCTACTGGTTACGCAGAACAAGACATTGTTTCCTCCTTGTCTTGATGCTTATGGCGCTTCCAAATCGTCCATGAGCTCACATGTTTGTGTGACCCACACTTGTGTTATATGAAAGAATCTATGCTTTGGTCCCCTGACTGATAGTGATGCATATAATTTCATCTTCGATGGGGATGATTCTACACAGCACACTACAGGCACTGAAGCAGCTCATGGAGATGTGCATCAAGAGCCTATAGTGCCATGGACTCCCACTATTACGGTAAGGGTAAACCATTCAATTTTTACATTATTTTTATATTTTATTGTTCATATTTTTAGTAGAATTTCCTTATAATAATTTCCCACTTATGTCTTTTTATGTGTTACATTTATGTTCAGTTGATGATAGAGGAGGAGATGGCACAGGTGGAGGGGTCCACACTTTCATCCATATCATTTGGTCTTGACTCTTCCACAATACATATGTTTTAATGTACTCATTGGTTTCCTTTTAAATTATAATAATAGTATATATACATTATTTTCTAATTTTTATGATCATCTTTTACATACTAATGTAGGTGTCACCAGTTGCCACTGGGGGGCAATGTGAGGGGGTGTAGGTGTCAGATATTGATAAAGGAAAGGTAATTAAGTAATTTAGTTTGTTTATGCATACATGTATACTTGTCAATTGTGCGTACTCATTTTTAATTTAAATGGTTTATTTGACAGAGAGTGGCATGTGATGATGTCATGAGACCCTATCGCCACGATAGAGTCACATGCATATCCATTTGGAGTGATAGCCCATAGTATGTACAAATATAAATTTATTTGTGTGTATTTTTCTATCAAGTATATATAATATGGTCAAGTTATGATAATATGAAGCATTTGTTTGACTTTTGTAGGTCACTCCTAGTCTGAGGGAGCCAGAACGACAAGGGTTTGTATCATCGATCACTCAGCCAACAATCCCTAAAGAAAGTTCAACACATGTAAGTTTTAATGTTAATTTAGTTATTTTGTAAACATATATTTGCTACCAAGTTTTTAACATTAAATAGTATAACTCGTAGATCAATCTCATGTTCACAAACATATACAGGTGGGAGTCGACATTGGTGGCACTATTCCTGTGCTACCAAGGACATATATTAGGTGTCCTACCCGTAGGAGGAGACAAAGAGGTGAGGTATATGAGAGTTAAATTTTAATCTAACTTGGGGTTTCACTTTTGTGTTTGAATGCAGGATCCATTAGAGCCGAAGAGTACTTCAAAGAGGCTCCATTTTGATGATCCACTAGTAGAATAGGATGTCCTAGAAATATTTGTAGTTGAACTTCTTATTTTGAGATGTCATATGACATATTTTGAGATGGTGTATGCCACATTGTATCTAGATACGTTGACATATAAATATGTACATAATTATTGTTCATTTTGATATATATATATATATATATATATATATATATATATATATATATATATATATATATATGAAACTTGATATTCGATCCAATTTGATAATTGTGTGTTCATTTATTCATTGTTAGTATGTAAATATGCTTGTGTGTATGTACTCATGTGTACAATTTATACCTTAAGTATATTCATGTATATTCAAGTACATTATTCAAAACATAAATTCACGTGTATGGGCTACATGCATGACTTAAGTGAATTCATGTTGTATACTTTATAATTTATGTTCTACATGTATGCTTCATAACTTAAGAAAATTTATGTGTCGCTTTATGTGCTACATGTGTTCACACATGTAATTCATCACTTGAGGTACATAAGGATATCTATTAAAGTGGTCTCAAGGTTTTTAGACTTATCCTTTACTCTCAATGGCTAAAAGACTTCAAACTAGCCTAATTACATAATCAAACACCCTTTTGGCCATATCAAAACATTTTGGTATTTTTGACAAAATATTAGTACTATGCCTATACCCCTATAAATACACTAGGAAAGCCTAATAAATGTGGTCTTGTAGCATCTCAAGGATCGTTGATACCTCTCACGGCGTCTGAGTTATGAGCCTTGATAGTTTGCTGACCAATCGTGCTTAGTGCACTTTAAGGACACTTTGGTCCAATGTGGTCTAGAATGTTCTGCTAACTCAGTAGTTGAAACAGGGTTATCCCTAGTGTTTACCTACCCAACCGGAGCTAATGGCATAGTCCATTTGGTGTCGGGATGAATGGTTTGGAAGTAATCCATTGGTACAACTTTCAACTGACCCTCACTACAAGTTTTGGCATCGAGCAAGACTAGTGTGCCAAATTGAAACAAATTTGAATCTCCTAGAGTGGAGATAGGTTATTGTAGGCCTTAGAAATGTCATCCTCTAGCATATCATAGATCTATGATACCTCTCATGGGGTCCAAGTTATGAGCCTCAAAAGTTTTCTGCCCAATCGTGCTTAGTGCACCTTGGGGACACTTTGGTCCGGCATGGTCCGGAATGTTCTACTAACACAGTGGTTGAAATAGGATTGTCCCTAGAATTTACCTACCCAACTAGGGCTAATACCATAGTCCATTCAGTGCTGGGATGAATGGTTTGGAAGTAATCCATTGGTGCAACTTTCAACTGACCCTCACTATAAATTTTGGCATCGAGCGAGACTTGCGTGCCAAATTGAAAAAAAATTGAATATCCTCAAATAAAGAGAGGTTATTGTAGGCATCAGAAACATCATCTTATAGCATCTCATAGATCTTCAATACCTCTCACAGGGTTTGAGTTACGAGCCTCAAAAGTTCACTGCCCAATTGTGCTTAGTGCACCTTGGGGACACTTTGGTCCAGCGTGGTCTAAAACATTCTACTAGCTCAGTGGTCAAAATGGGGTTGTCCCTAGAATTTACCTACCCAATCAAACCTAATGACATAGTCCATTGGTGCAACTTTCAACTGACCCCCACTGCAAGTTTTGGCATCGAGCGAGATTGGCGTGCCAAATTGAAACAAATTTGAATCTCCCAGAATGGAGAGAGGTTATTGTAGGCCTCAAAAAAAATATCCTATAACATCTCACTGATCTTTAATACCTCTCACAGGGTCTGAGTTAGGAGCCTCAAAAGTTCGCTACCCAATCATGCTTAGTGCACCTTGGGGACACTTTGGTCCGGTGTGGTCCATAACATTCTATTGACTCAGTGGTCAAAATAGGTTCATTCCTAGCATTTAACCACCTAATTAGAGCTAATGGCATAGTCCATTCAGTGTCAGGATGAATGGTTTGGAAGCAATCCACTAGCGCAACTTTCAACTAACCCTCACTACAAGTTTTGGCATCGAGCAAGACTGGCGTGCCAAATCAAAACAAATTTGAATCTCCCAGAATGGAGAGAGGTTATTATAGGCCTCAAATATGACATCCTATATCATCTCATGGATCTCCAATACCTCTCATGGGGTCTGAGTTACGAGACTCAAAAGTTCGCTACCCAATTGTGCTTAGTGCATCTTGGGGACACTTTGGTCCAGCATGGTCCAGAATGTTCTATTGATTCAGTGGAAAAAAAAAAGTTGTCCCTATTATTTACCCACCCAACCAAACCTAATGGCATAGTCCATTTGGTTTCGGGATGAACAGTTTGGAAGTAATCCATTGGTGCAACTTTCAACTGACCCTCACTACAAGTTTTGGCATCGAGCGAGATTGGCATGCCAAATTGAAAAAAAATTGAATCTTACAAAATGGAGAGAGGTTATTGTAGGCCTCATAAATTTCATCCTATAGCTTCTCAAAAATCTCTGATACCTCTCATGGGGTCTGAGTTATGAGCCTCAAAAGTTCACTACCCAATCATGCTTAGTGCACCTTCAGGACAATTTGGTCTGGCGTGGTCTAGAACATTCTACTAACTCAGTGGTCAAAAAGAGGTTGTTCCAAGAATTTATCTACCCAAGCAGAGCTAATGGCACAATCCATTTAGTGTTAGGATGAAAGGTTTAGAAGTAATCCATTGGCACAACTTTCAACTGACCCTCACTTCAAGTTTTGGCATCGAGCGAGACTGGCGTGCCAAATTGAAACAAATTTGAATCTCCCAAAATAGAGAGAGGTTATTTTAGGCCTCAAAAACACTATTCTGTAGCATCTCATGGGCCTCTAATACCTCTCACAGGGTCTGAGTTAGGAGCCTCGAAAGTTCACTACCCAATCATGCTTAGTGCACCTTGGGGACACTTTGGTTCGGCGTGGTCTAGAATGTTCTACTGACTCAGTGGTCAAAACGGGGTTGTCCCTAGAATTTATCTATCACACCAAAGCTAATGGCATAGTCCATTTGATGCTAGGATGAATGGTTTGGAAGTAATCCATTGGTGCAACTTTCAAGTGACCCTCAGTACAATTTTTGGCATCGAGCGAGACTCGCGTACCAAATTGAAAAAAATTTGAATCTCATAGAACAAAGAGAGGTTATTATAGGCCTCAAAAATACCATCCTATAGCATCTCATGAATCTCTGATACCTCTCATGGGGTTTGAGTTAGGACCCTCAAAAGTTCACTGCCCAATCGTGCTTAATGCACCTTGGGGACACTTTGGTCCGGCGTGGTCCAAATTGTTTTACTGAATCAATGGTCAAAATAGGGTTGTCTCTAACATTTAACCACCCAATTGAAGCTAATGGCATAGTCCATTCGGTGCTGAGATGAATGGTTTGGAAGTAATCCATTGACATAACTTCTAACTGACCCTCATTGCAAATTTTGGCATCGAGCGAGACTAGCATGCCAAATTGAAATAAATTTGAATCTTTCAGAATGGATAGAGGTTATTGTAGGCCTTGAAAAATCCATCTTGTAGCATCTCATGGATCTCTAATACCTCTCACGAGGTTTGAGTTACCAGCCTTGAAAGTTCATTGCCCAATCGTGCTTAGTGTACTTTGGGGACACTTTGGTCCAGCGTAGTCTGGAATGTTCTACTAACTTAGTGGTCAAATTGAGGTTGTTCCTAGAGTTTACCTACCCAAATAGAGATAATGGCATAGTCTATTTGGTGCTGGGATGAATGGTTTGTAAGTAATCCATTGGTACAACTTTCAACTGACCCTCACTACAAGTTTTAGCATCGAGCGAGACTGGCATACCAAATTGAAACAAATTTTAATCTTCTAGAATGGAGAGAGGTTATTGTAGGCCTTAGAAACATCATCTTGTAGGATCTCATGTATCTCTGATACCTCTCACAGGGTTTGAGTTACGAGCCTTGAAAGTTCACTACCTAATCGTGCGTAGTGCACCTTGGGGACAGTTTGGTCTGGCATGGTCCGGAACGTTCTACTGACTCAGTGGTTGAAAATGGGTTGTCCCTAGCATTTACCCTCCCAAACTAAGATAATGGCAGAGTCCATTTGGTGTTGGGATGAATGATTTGGAAGTAATCCATTGGTGCAACTTTCAACTGACCCACACTACAAGTTTTGGCATCGAGCAAGACTGGCATGCCAAATTGAAACAAATTTGAATCTCCCAGAATGGAGAGGGGCTATTGTAGGCCTTATAAAAATCATCCTATCAAATCTCATGGATCTTTGATACCTCTCACGGAGTTTGAGTTACGACCCTGGAAAGTTCGCTGCCCAATCATGCTTAGTGCACCTTGGGGATGCTTTGGTTTGGCATTGTCCAGAACGTTCTACTGACTTAGTGGTCAAAAAGGGGTTGTCCCTAGCATTTACTCGCCCAACTAGAGCTAATGAAATAGTCCATTCATTTTTGAGACGAATGGTTTGGAAGTAATCTATTAGTGCAACTTTCAACTAACCCTTGTATGCACCCAAAAATGGTCGCCTAGACTTTGGGCCCCATTTATTTGATTTATCAATCTTGAATTAGTTTTATCAATAATCAATATTTTCAACATTATCAATTTCTTGATCAAGTTTTAATTTTGATCATGTATTGGATTTTTATCTTATGGGCTAACCATTTTATACTAAGCCTTTATTTAATTAAAAGGAATATTTCCTCCCCTTTTAATAAATAAAAAGCCCCCACTTTTCCTCTTATCTTAAGTTGCACAAATAAAGCATTATTTTTATTTTATAAAAAGAGAAAAAGTACTTTTTGTCTCATATGGACACTAAAGTCAACCCTTATTTTTCTATTGGATGATATTTGTGCACAAGGATCAAGCTTCCATTTTTCTCCACCATTGATTAAGTCATTTGCCTCTTTATCTCAATGGTCCATTTCACCTCATTTCTTATAAAAGGAGAGCTCTCTCCTTCATTTGCATATCTTAGATTTTTATGCTAATGTTATGCTGCAGATTTTTTAGGTCATTTGGAGCTCTTTGAAGACATTCTTGCATTCAAGCTTTGAAGACATTGTTGTTGCATTTCATTTAGCTTGTTTTGTTACATCATAGTTGCATGATAATGACATTTTTAGTATAGATTTCCTTTATGCAATAGATTAATCTCACATAGCTTAATAGGAGGATTTGTAACACTTGTATTTTCCTTTCAGAGCATAGCTTGCATCTTTCATTCTCATAGATTAGTTTGCATTGCATTGCATCCATATTGATTTCATTGGAGATATTGGCATTGTTTCCCTTTTCTTTGATTTGGAATCTCTCATTGTGTGGTTGACTAGCAAGGTCATGATTTTATAGCTCTAGCTGAGAGCAATTTTACAAATCTTGCAACTCCATGCATAAAGAGCTATGGATCGATTTGTGAGGGGGCATTCTTGAGTTTTCTTGCATGTAAGGATTCATAGAAGTGTGGTCACATTTTCACCATACATTTTTGGTACCCATCATGGGGCAACCCACTTTTACATGCTGCTTTTGATTATTTTTGGAACTAACCCTTGTGTAGATTTGTTTGGAGATGGAAAACCATAGATTTCTAAAGATTTGATCATATCTCCCAAATGGCTTGGTGTTTTTGTCTAAAATTTTTTGGCAGGTTGGCGACATATTAGAGAAGCTCCAAAAAACAATTCAAATTTTTTGGAGGTGATTTGTATTTTTTTATGATTTTTTCTTTATTTTTCATAAAAAATCAATTTTTGGTGCAAATAAATGTATTTTTAGGAAATTTTTATATTTCTAGAAAGGTCTTGAAATTCTATAGGGGGTCCATTCACTTTGTTTTTAATTTAGAGGTCATATCATAGCTCATTTGGTCAATTTACAAAAACTAGTCTATTTTGGTAAAATGGCTCTCTAGGGCACAAATGAAAAGATATTTTCAAAATTTTTACATTTTTGGAAAACTCTCTATTTTTTGATAGAGGTCTCTTTTCTACATTTTGAGTTTAGGGTCCGAATTCATGTGGTATAAGTCCAATCTTGTTGATAAGGTCAAAAATCAAAATTAAAAAGAAAGAGTATTTGATGATTAGTATGCATTTATTTTTCACATGATTCAAGGCATGATGTGAGTTTTCATTTGAATTATTTGCTGGTTATTATTTCTTCAAACAATTTATTTTCAGATCTAACCACCTTAGGGTTTGCATAAGTTGGATATACATTGCATATCTTGTTTGCTTGTTTCTTGTCTTGTTCATTTGAAGGTGCTCTTGCTTTCATGGAAAATGCTTAAAATAAAGCGTTGGACTTGAGGTACTTTGTTCCATCTCTACAACATTTGGATTTTGAGATTAAAATTGAACCTCTCATATGTTTGGCTTGAGTGTTTACATGCTTTCATAGAGCACATTTCAATTGATGCTCTTAATGGGAAATGAATGAACATAGATTTGCTTTCATACAAGTTTGTGTAAGTGAATGCTTGTGTTTAAACTTTAAGTAATTCTTGGTTCCACTATCAAATATCTCATTGAGTGATTGAGGGCATGGATTCATTCCTTGTTTACATAGGGAGTTAAATGAACCACTTTGTGGACTCACTCTATATGTTTACTTGGAAAGTTAAATATTCCATTGTTCAACCCTTTTTCATTTGCGAGTAGTATTGATAAGAAACTTTAGATTACTTTTGATTGAGCTTGTTAGCTAAATTGGGTGTTGGACTCACTTATTTCTAATCGCCCCTCATTATTTTCCCTTTGGGTGCAAGGTCAGCATTCATACATGGGGGAGGGGTCTACTTGAAAAGAGCGTTAAGTGTTCCACGAAGTTTTTCCCCTTTTATGCTTTCTTGATCTCATTAGTTTTCTTAAGTGTGGACTCACTTTGAGTTGATGTGAGGAGTTAAATGTTCCACTTTTGGGCTCACTTTGAGTTGATGTGAGGAGTTAAATGTTCCACTTTTGGACTCACTTTGAGTTGGTGTGAAGAGTTAAATGTTCCACTTTTGGACTCACTTTGAGTTGGTGTGAAGAGTTAAATGTTCCATTTTTGGACTCACTTTGAGTTTGTGTGAAGGGTTAAGTGTTCCACTTTTTGGACTCACTTCACATTCTCTTGAAGGGTTAAATGTTCCACTTTTGGACTCGCTTCACATTCTCTTGAAGGGTTAAATGTTTCACTTTTGGACTCGCTTCACATTCTCTTGAAGAGTTAAATGTTTCACTTTTGGACTCGCTTCACATTATCTTAAAGGGTTAAATGTTCCACTTTTGAACTCGCTTCACATTCACTTGAAGGGTTAAGTGTCCCACTTTTGGACTCACTTCGCATTTACTTGAAGAGTTAAGTGTTCCACCTTTAGTGCTCTAAATACTTTTGATAGTGAATTACTTAGTTTTTATTTCTAGAAGGCCTGCTTGGGGACACACCACCTGAAGGGACAACCTTAACTCCTATGTTTCGACGGAGTATAAATAGTGGGTGGTGAATTGAAAGACACCTCTCTTGGGAATTGAGTTTGATATCACTCTTGGCTAAGCCTCAAAGAAATTTATACCTTTGAGAAGTGAAGGAGGAGATTTGGGTTACCGTCTCCCCCCGGCTGTGTGATTTTGGATTCTTCTCATCTATGGATTTGGGCCTCACGTACCTTGCGTATATCGAGGACCCCTCTTAGAAAGCCATGTGTATCCTTGTAGATAGCTTGTTAAGGTGTTGTTGTGTTCTATGTGCCTGCTAAAACATTTTCAAGAACATACACAAGTAGAACCTTTAAGGAGTAGAAATACTAAGTCACTATACTTGTTCATGCACAAGGTTGCTTTGCCCCTTGCTCATTTCTTGAAGACTATTTGCTTGAACTCCCTGGTTGCTATTCTATGTGCTTGATCATCATTGTGAAATCCTTTGAAAAATCTAATTGGAATACTGAAACTGAGTTCCGTCTTGCTGTAGTGAGTTCTTTTTAGAAGCTTGGTCTTCCTTGGTTAGTCCAGATCTCAGATCCTAGGTGATGTCATGTTGCTCAACATCTTAATGAACGTTATGGTATCAATTGCACAAGATGACTCTTAGTCTTCTTCTTTCTTCTCCATTTCCCATGTTCTTCTGAAGTCTTCTATTCCCATGGGAAATTCTTCTTCTTCTTCTTCTTGATTCTTTTCCTCTTACTATCTAGTCTACCTTCTTCTATTCATCTATTTATTTCTTCTATAACCATGAATCTTGACTATCTAGTTTTGGAACCTTTATTAAGAATAGATGATCTTGAGCTCATTGACATATTTGAAAAGTGTTGTTCCTCCAAAATTCTCATGAGTGATGAATTTATGATAAAAATAAAAGAAAAATTGATTAAATCAGACCCCTTTGCTAGAATCATACTCATGATCTCATCCAAATATTCTTCATCTTCTAAATCTTCTCATCATTCCTCATCTTCTAAATCTTATCACGATTCTTCTAAACACTATTCACATTCTTCATCTTCCAAATCTTATCATGACTCTTCTAAACATTATTCAAATTCCTCATTATCCAAGTCCTCTTCCTACACTAAGTCTTCAATTCCCTCTTCTTCACAATCTTGTTCTTCTTCTACTTCTCCCAAGAATCTTCCTTCTCTTCACAAGACATACCACAATGAGCAACGTGATAGTTCTTATGATACCTCTTCCACAAAGAGTGACACACCCACCTATGATGACTATGATGATGGACAATGTAGTGATGCCTATGAAACTTCTATTCCTAAGAGTCCTCATTGTGTGATCTGTATGATTCTGATTTTGAAAAAGACTTTGATGAGTTTTGTGAACAATACCTTGATTGTGATCCATCTACTACTATTGAGGACTATAGAATGCACCGTGCTAATTTGAAATATAAATATTATAAGAATCCTTCCTCTAAGAACTCTCATGCTGAAAATAAAGATGACACTCTCAAGCAAGATCATGTTAACCTTTGTCTTGTGATGGTTCCCTTCCATCCCCTAATTCTTCCAATACCCATACATTTCCTAAAGCTTCCGAGTCTTCCAAATCTGTCACAAATCCTTCATCCAACAAAGATCCTAAGGCTTTTCATGTAGTTCCCTATAGTTATCCTCAAGGGCTATCTCTTAAAGAAACTCAAGCTCACCTTCAATTTGCTGCAAATACTTCTAATGATGCTAAACCAAAAGATCTTAAGCCTTTGTCTGCTATACTACCTACTTCAACTAATTCTTCACTATCTCTTCCAAAATCTTCCATGCAATCCCAACCTACTTCCTTGTCCTTAGAAGTGGCTTCATGTCAAGAGGACTTTAAAATGATACAAAAAATAACATAAAGAAAGATCAAGATCACGAACCCTCCATGTCCTCTGATCTTGTTCATAATATCTCTCATTCTTTTCATGGGTCTTTTGATCCTTTACCCCCTTCCTCATTTACTCCTAAGCAAGATCAAGCTACTAATCACACCATTGAGCTTATTCACAATCAAAATAACCTTACTACACTTGCGCTTTCCAAAGATGATACTTCCATTAAGGTTATTAAAAATGGTGTTGTTACTTCTAATGTAAAGCCTATTGAAAATCAAGAAAAAAATGATGCGCTTATGCTATCCAAAGATCCTTGTCAAGATCAAAGTCTTCCATCTTCTTGCTCTACCACTCCATGTTCACTTCCACTTTCTTCTCTTCTTAAATCTTTGCAAGCTACGAACGATCCTGTCAAAGAAGTTGCTCCTATTCAAGATGTGCATGATCCTATTGAAAACACTAATGCTCACTCTAAAGATACTGATGTCCTTGGTTGTCATATAGATGCTGATGAACTTATTGATTATCCTTTTGCATCTTCCATGTCCATCCATGGACCTCCTCCACCAATACTAATGGCTTCATGTCTTCCTTCCATCTTGGGCCCTTATGTCCCTTCACTTTCCCCTCCTAATTCTCCTAATTCATCATCTATCCTAGGTCCTTATGTCCCTCCATCTCCTATCTTTCCTCAAGATCAACATAGATGCATACCCTTGAATCATTTTCATCCACCCACCCATCTAAACTATTCATATTTTCCTTCTTCTTCCATAAGTCCCAAGTCTTTTGGAAGTAACTTGAATGTTCAATACAAGAAAAAGAAACAATATAAGAATCCATCAAAAAAAGAAGATCACCATGTCTCCTATAATCAACATGGAGATATAAAGTCAAAAGAGATATCTAAGAAGAAAACTACAAGACAAGTATGGGTTCTGAAATCCATCATTCAAGATAATCTCTCTAAATCATCAAAAGGAAATAAAAAGCCTAAGGCTATATGGATTCCAAAGACTCTCTTGAAAGAGTCTAATGTTGAAAAAAAAGTGAAATTGACATTCAAGCTTCCAAAGGCCTCCATTTCATCTCTTTCCAAAAACATTATTTCATTCCATGTGCCTAAACCGCAACCTTTGCTAAACATTCGCCATATTCCTTCTCATATTTCTTCATTCACATTTCCTCTATCCTCTTGCTACCCTTCAAGGTGTGTGTTGATGTTGATCTTGCCTTCCCTTCCATCTACCTTTTCACATTCCTTCCATTCATTATCCTTCTACCTTTTATCCTTTTTCCTCATTTGCCTATTCCTCCTATCTTCCAACCTCACTCACTTTACATAAAGCCTTATCCTCCATTTTTCTCTTCCATTTTCCTTTCCCTATCAGTATCTTTAAGCATATCAGTTTGGATCCTTGGCATATCATGGTTTATCCTTTCAAGGAGCATTATCTAAAAAGCTTGCCTTCTTCCAAAAAATAAAATTTCAAAAAAATTAAAAAATTCAAAAAATAAAAATAAAAAAAAGAAAAAATTGAAAATGTGCCATGGTGAAAACTTGGAAACAGGCACATTGGTAGCAAAAGTAAAGAGAAATCATTTGTCCTATGGTGAAAACCACTCCCTTGTGGTGCCTTGGATAACTACCATGATGAAAACCTGGCAATCAGGCATCATGCATAGTTCTTCTACATATTTCATCCATTCTGTCTTCTCTCTTTGATATTGGCAATGTTGACCTATACTTGAATATTTGGCTATCTTGTGAGCTATCTTACAATGATCTTGCTTCCATTCCATTCATGTCTAGCCTTCATATTCATTTTCCTCCATTCATTCTAGCCTTTCGCTATCCTTTTCCTCTTTGGTCTTGATCTAATAAAAAAGAGTAAAACATGATGCTATAAAGTCTCTTGACATGTCTACTCCTTTGGACTACATCCTTTCCTTCTTTTGCAGTGTGCTTTTGTGACTTATCCTATGCTAGCTTTTCATTACTTGTTTAAATATGCTTTTCATGACAATTTTTTCTTCTAGCTTGGGTACTCTTAAGGAGTTTGCTCTTGAGGATTTCTTCCCTTCATTCTCCTTCATTCTCTTATCTTCCATCTCTTTCACCAGCTGGCTCATCCATCTTGTCCCTCACCTTCCTAGACATTGGGACTACATGATGTGATCTTGCTCATGAGTTTAATGCCCGTTCTATCTGGGGGCATCCTTTGTACATATTTTATGATCCTGAAAAAATACCAAAAAAAAATTGATATATGATGCTGAAAAAATCCTAAAAAGCATAAAAAAGTCTTGAAAAAAAATTAAAAAAAAGAAAAGAAAAAGTGCCTTGGTGAAAACTTGGAAACAGGCGCTTTGGTAGCAAAAAATACAAAAAAAAGAAAAAAAAAAAATTGCAATAAAATCCAAGTGATGAAAACTTGGAAACAGGTGCTACTTGAGGCCTTTGCACCCCTATTTGTTAGAATGCATCCTCGACACTGAGCCTTTCTCCATCATGTCTTGACCTTATTTGGCCTAGTTTGGAATTGGTCTTTATTTTTGTCTAGGGGGCATACCTGTTAGCATAGGTTCTTTAGGTGCATTTTTCTCTTGGGGCATTTCACAATAGGTGTTTTTCAACCACCCCAAACACTATTTTTCAACACTACCCTTGTGTCGAGTGTTTCTTAACACTTATCAGATGTCTTACCCTACAGTCTAGTATGATGCGATATTGCTCATTTGTAGATGTGATGCTCAGAGTTTGACTCTATGACCAACACACACGCACTTAAATACTCAACTTGTTGAGATATGTTGACTTTATTTATTTTGTGTGCTATCTATGATAATTTCTTTGATGAATGGTCTCTCCCTGAGAAGTTTTCAATGATGCATAGCTAGAAGACTGAGGGTATGAGAATATGTTTTATTTCTTTATCTACTTGTGGGTATATTTTGTTGATCCTAAATGTCATGAGCATTTATGCTGGTCTTACTTGACACTATGGATTGACAAGGTATTATCCTTGACTATTTTGCGAGTGCATGCTTCTAGTTATCCTGACTTTCATGTGTCTTGATACAAGCATAATCTCACCATATCAAACTTAGGTGATCTCACTACATTAGTCATCTGGACCTACATGTCTTTGATGCCTAGGTGGGATTTCCATATTTCTATTTGATAAAGATCATATTCATATCCACATAGTTATGCTAGTGTGTATTGTATGATCTTACGGTGCTACATAAAGCTCGATGATGATAATTAGATGTCTATAAGCGTTGTGACCTTGCAAGTCAACCACTTTTCATAGTAGCTTGCATTTTTAGGGTCATGTTAGATTAGTTTTGCACCTTGCATATGGAGAGATCTCTCCTTTTCATCTCACATGGACTAGTCAGCCAACTGCGCTCATCTTCCCTTTTCTGGATCATGTCTTTCACTTGTTGTCTATAACATTTTGACTTTTTGACCAATTTTCAAAACACCTCAAAATTGCACAAAAATTGCACCCCTAGCTAATTTCGATGTCCTAGATTCATTTTCGGACTTGAAATTGAGATCAGAGGTCATCTTGATAGTCAAAATCACATTTCAGATCTTCTCTCTTCTGTGCAGTTGACTGACCTTTTGAGGCATAATTCTCTGATCTTTGATGGAATTTCTTCTTTTTCATGTCTCTCAATTTTTCTAGTCTTTCATTCGCCCTCCTTCTTTTCTTTTCTTTCATCACTGGGGCATGTTTCATTGCCTAATGGTTATCCTTTTATCCTTTATCTTCGATCATGATTTCATTATGATTTGATCAAATCTTTATCGATTTGCTGTTCTCCTCTATCTGATTTCAATTTCGACTCTGAGGGGGCAGTATTTATGGGATTCTCATCCCTGATTCCTTGATTTTCATGATTCAGGCATCTTTTGTGAGCTTTTGCTCAAGCTTGAGATTCTTATTTCTTATTTTGGATATGATCCTGAATCGACCTCATGTCCAGAATCCTTTGTCTATGTTTGTCCTGATGTGATCCCAAATTGATCTCACATCTGAGTTGTTTTGTGATCCCAAATCGATCTCACATTTCAATTCTTCTTTGACTACATGTGATCCCAAATCGATCTCACATTAGTCAAAGAGGGGCAAATGTATGCACCCAAAAATGGTCGCCTAGACTTTGGGCCCCATTTATTTGATTTATCAATCCTGAATTAGTTTTATCAATAATCAATATTTTTAACATTATCAATTTCTTGATCAAGTCTTAATTTCGATCATGTATTGGATTTTTATCCTATGGGCTAACCATTTTATCCTAAGCCTTTATTTAATTAAAAGGAATATTTCCTCCCCTTTTAATAAATAAAAATCCCCCACTTTTCCTCTTATCCTAAGTTGCACAAATAAAGCATTATTTTTATTTTATAAAAAGAGAAAAAGTACTTTTTGTCTCATATGGACACTAAAGTCAACCCTTATTTTCCTATTGGAGGTTATTTGTGCACAAGGATCAAGCTTCCATTTTTCTCCACCATTGATTAAGTCATTTGCCTCTTTATCTCAATGGTCCATTTCACCTCATTTCTTATAAAAGGAGAGAGCTCTCCTTCATTTGCATATCCATCATCTTTATGCTATTGTTATGCTACAGGTTTTTTAGGTCATATGGAGCTCTTTGAAGACATTGTTGTGGCATTACATTCTAGTTGCATATTTACTTTCTTAGTTGAATAATTATGGCATATTAGCTTAGTTTCCTTTTATGCAATAGATTAGCTTCACATAGCTTAATTAGGGGAATTGTAATCCATTGCTATTTCCTTTCATAGTTGCATTGTACTTTCATTTTGATAGATTAATCTTGCATATTCATCATTTATATTTGCATTGCATTGCATACCTTGATTTCATTGGAGATATTGACATTTTTTCCCTTGTTTTCATCTTGAATCTCTCATTGTGTGGTTGACTAGCAAGGTCATTAGCTTCATAGCTCTAGCTGAGAGCAACTCTACATCTTGCAACTCCATACATAGAGAGCTATGGATTGATTTTTCAAGCCTCATTCTTGAGTGTTCTTGATTGTAAGGATCCATAGAAGTGCACTACTTTTGTGTGTACAACCCTCACCACAAATTTTGGCAACGAACAAGACTAGCGTACCAAATTGAAAAAAAATTGAATCTCCCAAAATGGAGAGAGGTTATTTTAAGTTTAAAAAATGTCATCCTATAGCATCTCATGGATCTCTAATACCTCTCATGGGGTCTGCGTTACGAGTCTTGAAAGTTCACTACCCCATCATGCTTAGTGCACTTTGGGGACACTTTGGTCTGGCATGGTCCAAAATATTCTACTCACTTAGTGGTCAAAATGGGGTTGTCTCTAGAATTTACCCATCTCTCAAGAGCTAATGGCATAGTGAATTCAGTGCCAGGATGAACGATTTAGATGTAATCCATTTGCGCAACTTTCAATTGAGCCTCACTACAACTTTTGGCATCGAGTGAGACTGGCGTGCCAAATTGAAACAAATTTGAATCTCCTAGAAAAGAGATAAAATATTGTAGGCCTAAAAAACATCATCTTGTAGCATCTCACGGATCTCTGATACCTCTCACAGGCTCTGAGTTACGAGCCTTAAAAGTTCATTGCCCAATCGTGCTTAGTGCACCTTGGGGACAGTTTGGTTTGACATGGTTTAGAATATTCTACTGACTCGGTGGTCAAAATAGGGATGTCCCTAGAATTTACCCACCCAACCAGAGCTAATGGAACAATCCATTCGATGTCGGGATGAACGGTTTGGAAGTAATCCATTGGCGCAAGTTTCAACTGACCCTCAATGAAAGTTTTGTCATCGAGCGAGACTGGCGTGCCAAATTGAAACAAATTTGAATCTCCTAGAATAGAGAGAGGTTATTTTATGCCTTGGAAACATCATCTTGTAGAATGTCATGGACCTCCGATACCTCTCATGGGGTCAGAGTTATGAGCTTCAAAAGTTCACTACCCAATCATGCTTAGTGCACCTTGGGGACACTTTGGTCTGGCGTGGTTCAGAATATTCTACTAGCTCAGTGGTCAATATAGGATTGTCCCTAAAATTTAACCACCCAATTAGAGCTAATGGTACAGTCCATTTGGTGCCAGAATGAATAATTTGGAAGTAATCCATTGGTGCAACTTTCAACTAACCTTCACTGCAAGTTTTGGCGTCGAGCGAGACTTGTGTGTCAAATTGAAAACAATTTGAATCTCCCAAAATGGAGAGAGATTATTGTAGGCCTCAATAACATCATCTTGTAGCATCTCACAGATCTTTGATACCTCTCATGGGGTTGGAGTTACGAGCCTCGAAAGTTGACTGCCCAATTGTGCTTAATGCACCTTGGGGTCACTTTGGTCTAGTGTGGTTTGGAACGTTCTACTAACTTAGTTGTTGAAATGGGGTTGTCCCTAGAATTTACCTACCCAAGCAGAGCTAATGGAATAGTCCATTTGGTGTCAGAATGAATGGTTTGGAAGTAATCCATTGGCACAACTTTCAATTGACCTTCACTACAAGTTTTAGCATCGAGCGAGACTAGCGTGCCAAATTGAAACAACTTTGAATCTCCCACAATGGAGAGAGGTTATTCTAGGCTCAAAAATTTCATCTTGTATCATATCACAAATCTCTGATACCTCTCATGGGGTATGAGTTAGGAGCCTCAAAATTTAGCTGCCCAATCATGCTTAGTGTACCTTGGGGACACTTTGATCCAACATGGTCCGAAATGTTCTACTAACTCAGTGGTTGAAATGGGGTTATTCCTTGCATGTACCCACCCAACTAGAGCTAATGACATAGTCAATTCGGTGCTAGGATGCAATCCTTGAACACTATCCCTTCACCCAGGGAATCATCATTTTACTTTAGACATATTTGACCAATTTTGACTCAATGACTCCAAGTATTACATCATTTGAGGATACAAACGTAATGGAATTAAGACAATAGAAATTTGGCATCTAAATATGCACATTACATTTGATTTTTATTTTTATATACAAAATTTGGCATCTAAATATGCACATTACATTCTATTGTTATTTTTATATACAAAATTTGGCATCTAACTATGCACATTACATTTGATTGTTGGTTTTGTATACAAAAGTTGGCATCTAAATATGCAAATTACATAACTATATATAAAAAATAAGTGTCCTTTTCACTCCAATCCCTTTATTTGCAAGGCAAAAGAAAAGTTAATAGAGAATATAAGAAGTGCCCTTTTGGCATCTAAATATGCAAATTACAGAACTATATTTTAACTTGAGTTGAACTTACCTAATGAAGTATGCCTGAAGGGTCATCTCTCTGCTTGAGAGTATTTAGTATTACTTCATGATCAATAGTACTAATAGTCCAAAGTTTCTTTGTCTTTGGTTTTCCTTGATGTTTCAACAAATTAACATTGGCTACTATAACAAGGTGTGAATACATGAGAATGGTTTTGTACTTCTCATAGTCTTCAAACATAGGAATGCCATTATTTCTAATCATATATGTGCACAACCATGTTCGTGCAACAACATGTGATCCTATTGGATATGTGAACATGTCATCATCTATCATTGGTTGTGCAAGTTTTTGCTTTCCTTGTACACAACATGCTAACCAGTAATCCGATCTCTCATTATTCCCTTCTAGTGCAACCAATGCAAAAAAATGTCCTAGCTGTAGAAGATCTAAAAGATGGTCATAGTCAAGTGAACAATCCATGTCATCATTTATTATAAAGACTATGAGAGATAAATGAGTAAGATAATGTGGAACCCATGTATCAACCCACTCACTTGACTCACATTGATCCCAATCACACTGAAGACAACTCAGACAATAACAAGCCAACTCTCATGTCCAAATGGTCCATGTACTAGCATCTGAGCTTTGAAATGAATGCATTTTTCAAGAATATTTCATAGTTTGACAATCCAACCTATCTCCTATTGTGCCCAACTCAGCCAACCAAAATAATTTGTGCATTATTGAATCAAGAGTCCCCCCTGTGACAATGTTAAATTACACCAATCAACAATAGAACGGGCATCAATGAGTTCTACACCTAAAATCCTTAGTTTCTCCTTAACTAGAGCTCTCTTTACACATGCACCTACTCCATCATGCTCCCCTTTTCCATGACTAGCCTCAAGAAACTTTAAATATGAGGTACACCTCTCTCTACATGCATTCTAAATAACCAATAAAACATACGACCATTTTTTAATTGACCTGTGCAATTATCTGACCAAATGAGATGTCTATCCATAGAAATATTATTTTCGTGCACCCACTCAAAATAATTCTCAAAGCAATGTGGAAAAACTTGGATGAGTGTAATCTATCATCGCTCATATAAAAATGATGCTGTCTGATTATCTTTCGGTCATCTTCTGTACTATCAGGGGAATGTCTATATGTTATGTGCACCAAATAGAAACCTAAATAGAATTATAATATTGAGCTTGCAACTCATTATGGGGCTGCAATGTATAGTTCTCTGCAAATTAAATAACTGATATAATAGTGCAAATCAAGAAAGTGTCCTTACACATCCTGAATTGTTGATCCAACTACTGAGACCTATGACTATGCCTTGCATACTTGTAAAAAAGATTATTCCTAAAATCTGAAATAAAATCAACTAAATTGCATTCTTTAGTAACCAACTCCCATCTAGAGCCTTCACCTCCACTTTTTAATGTATATTTAACCATTTCATATACCTTTTTTTGGACAATTGGCTTTCCAAAATCATGTTCATAGCCCTTGTGAAAACATTCAACAAACTTCACTAGCCCACCACACTCTGAGCACTTATCATTTAAGCAATCTTTTCTATAAAAGAAACATCCATCATCTATAGGACATAAAAAATGATCTAGAAAGTCTCTTGATGATTTTGGAAGAGCACTTGCACCACACTCATCCAACATTTCACTACTATGCAAAGTAGAATAAATGTATCTTAACAATTCATGGTGCATTGAAAACTCCACATGATATTTGCAATAACAAGTATTTCAAATCTTAAGAGGCACACAAAAAAAGGCTTCAGGTCTTCAAAATCTCTTTGTGATATTTGCAATGTTGGATGTGTTTCAAAAATTTTTTTGAAAAACATTGTTTGACTCACCTCCAAATGATGTTTGGGATGTGGGGTGTGGTTTTGAATGCCAATTCTCAAATTCAAGACATCCTTCACATTTGGTGACACTCTTGAGTTAGATTGCCAAAATAGTTAAATTTGATCCTTCACAACATCGATAAGCTTCTTATCACAATGTGAAAGTCTCCCACCATTAGCCCATGTATCATTTTGTAGAGGATCATCAAGTTTTTCTCTTCTTGCAAGTGCTCTATCAAAAGTTTTACGATTTAGATTCAACTCAACACAAGTTTGTCTCATCAAATGAGCCTTTCTCAAATGATGACTTAGTAAGGGGGTTGTAATAACCCTCCTAGTGACTCTCTTATCTTTTTCCTTGGTAGTCTTCCCAATGGAATTGAGAGCACCAAAAAGATTTCTCACAATAATAGCATTCTGCTCCTTTTTCTTGTTCAAACTAATCTTCAATTTGACTAGTATATGTCTCATCTTCTACATCTTTAACAATTGCACAAACATTTGACATTTCTCAACCAACGTCTTGTGCCTAAAAAATTGATCAAAAAGTTTTGAAACCCACAACTGAATGGTTCTTTCTGATCTCTTGCCATCGAAATTGCTCATTATGTTCTCATCAATTTCAAGTAACCATTTAGTTCTTCTTGAAGGTCTCAATTTTGAAGTTTGTCTTTCTTCCTCTGAAGGGACTTCATTTCTCATATAATTTGGAGATTTGTAATGTTGATTTGGTTCTTCTGCATCATTATCATTGTCAATTCCTTCATATTCAATCGGTGGTTTGTCATTGACAATGTCCACACTTTCATTAGCCACATCTACATTTTCATTTTCAAAACCTACATTTTCATCTTCAAAACCTAAATTCTCATTTTCAAAACCTACATTTTCATTTTCAAATTCATGTTCTACACTTGAAACCACATTCAAAGGTGGGTCTATGCTGACACCTTCATTCATATTTAACATACCTTGTCTCTTGTTCTGATGGGAAACCCTATCCATTTCTTTATACACTTCAACATCCTCATTTGTGAGTCTCCTCTTCTATTTATGCTTTCGACAACCACTACTCCCCATAGTTAGACCAAAAAGAAGATTCAAATACCTTTGGTAATAGAGAAAAATACCCCCAGAAAAGATGAAATACCTTTGGTAATAGAGAAAATTACCCCCAAAAGTGGTTTTTTATCTTCTCACTACAACTCAAATCCTGTAACTTAGGAAAAACACGTGACTCTCTAGAGGGGCCCAGAGAATCTTGTTTTTTTTGACACCAATAAATTTTTTTGGATATTTGAAAATATCAGATATCCGATATCTCCCACCAAAATTTTGGCAAAATCTATCTCTCTCTCTCTCTCACCTTCCTCTTTCCTCTCTTTCTCTCCTCTCTCTCTCTCTCACCTATAGGGAGAGAGAGGAGAGAGGAGAGAAAGAGAGAGAGAGAGAGGAGACAGAGAAAGGTTAGAGAGAGAGAGAGGGGAGAGAGTAAGATGAGAGAGAGAGAGAGGTCATGGGGACTTCTTCGGGGTCCTAACGCATGATAAGACATAGTAGGACCCTTAGGAAGTCTCCATGACCACTTTTGACATATTGGAATGCTCAACTATGTCCACAAGGGTCGTAGGACCCCTTAGAACACACTTGAGTGTTCAAATGTGTCGAAAGGGGTCATGAAAACTTCCTAGGAGTACTAACTTGTGATAAGGCATACTAGGACCCCTAGGAAGTCCCCACGACCCCTTAGTACACATTTGAATGCACAAGTGTGTCATAAGGAGTTGTAGGACCCCTTAGGACACACTTGAGGGTTAAAATGTGTCAAAAGGGGTCATGGGGACTTCCTAGGGGTCCTAACACATGATAAGGTGTACTGGGATCCTTAAGAAGTCCCCATGACACCTTTTGACACATTGGAATGCTAAAGTGTGTCTGAAGGGGTCGTAAGACCCCTGAGGACAAACTTGATGGTTTGAATGTGTTGAAAGGGATCATGAGGACTTCCTAGGGGTCTTAACATGTGACAAGGTGTACTAGAACCCCTAGGAAGTCCCCATGACCCCTTTCAACACATTTGAATGCTGAAGTGTGTCCTAAGGATTCGTTGGACCCCTTAGGACACACTTGAGGGTTCAAATGTGCCGAAAGGGGTCATGATGACTACCTAGGGGTCCTAACTCATGATAAGGCATACTAGGACCCCTAGGAAGTCCCCATGACCCCTTTCAACACATTTGAATGCTAAAGTGAGTTTGAAGGGGTCGTAGACCCCTTAGGACACACTTGATGCTTCAAATGTGTTGAAAGGGGTCATGACAACTTCATAGGGGTCATAACATGTGATAAGGCATACTAGGACCCCTAGGAAGTCCCCATGACCCCTTCTAACACATTTGAATGGTCAAGTGTGTTCTAAGGAGTTGTAGGATTGCTTAGGACACACTTGAGGGTTCCAATGGGTTGAAAGGGGTCATGAGGACTTCTTAGGGGTCCTAACATGTGATAAGGCATAATAGGACCTCTTGGAAGTCCCCATGACCCCTTAGGACACACTTGAGGGTTTCAATGTGTCGAAAGGGATCACGAGGACTTCTTAGGGGTCCTAATGTGTGATAAGGCATACTAGGACCTCTAAGAAGTCCCCATGACCCATTTGGACACATTTGAATGCTTAGGTGTGTCCTTAGGAGTTGTAGGACCTCTAAGGACACACTTAAGGGTTCAAATGTGTCGAAGGGGTCATGGGGACTTCCAAGGGGGCCTAACATGTGGTAAGGTGTACTAGGACCCCTAGGAAGTCCCCATGACCCCTTTTGACACATTTGAATGCTCAAGTGTGTCCTAAGGATTTGTAGGACCCCTTAGGACACACTTGAGGGTTCCAATGTGTCGAAAGGGGTCATGAGGACTTCCTAGGGGTCCTAATGCATGATAAGGCATAATAGGACCCCTAAGAAGTCCCCATGACCCCTTTTGACACATTTGAATGCTCAAGTGAGTCTAAAGAGGTTGTAGGACCCCTTAGGACACACTTGATGGTTCAAATATGTTGAAAGGGGTCATGAGGTCTTTCTAGGGGTCCTAACGCCTGATAAGGCATACTAGGACCCCTAGGAAGTCCCCATGACCCCTTTTGAAATATTGAAATACTCAAATGTGTCAAAGGGGTCATAGGAACCCTTAGGACACACTTGATGGTTCCAATGTGTTGAAAGGGGACATGAGGACTTCTTAGGGTCCTAATGCATGATAAACCATACTAGGACCTCTAAGAAGTCTCCATGACCCCTTCAGACACATTTTAATGCTTAGGTGTGTCCTAAGGAGTCGTAGGATCCCTAAGGACACACTTGAGGTTCAAATGTGTACTAGGACCCCTAGGAAGTCCCCATGACCCCTTTTGACACATTTGAATGCTCAAGTGTGTCCTAAGGAGTCATAGGACCCCTTAGGACACACTTGAGGGTTCCAATGTGTCAAAAGGGGTCATGAAGACTTCCTAGGGGTCCTAACATGTAATAAGGTGTACTAGGACCCCTAGGAAGTCCCCATGACCCTTTCGACACATTTCAATGCTCAAGTGTATTCAAAGGGGTTGTAGGACCCCTTAGGAAAACCTTGAGGGTTCAAATGTGTTGAAAGAGGTCATGGGGACTTCCTAGGGGTCCTAACACATGATAAGGTGTACTAGGACCCCTAGGAAGTCTCCATGACCCCTTTTGACACATTGTAAAGTTCAAGTGTGTTTGAAGGGGTTGTAGGACCGCTTAGGACACACTTGAGGGTTCCAATGTGTCGAAAGGGGCCATGAGGACTTCCTAGGGGTCCTAACACATGATAAGGTATACTAGGACCCCTAGGAAGTCCCCATGACCCCTTTCAACACACTCAAATGCTTAAGTGTGTCCTAAGGAGTTGTAGGACCCCTTCAGACAAACTTGAGAGTTCAAATATGTCAAAAGGGGTCATGTGGAGTTCCTAGGGGTCCTAACATGTGATAAGGCTTACTAGGACCCCTAGGACATCCCCATGACCCCTTTTGACATATTGGAATGCTCAAGTCTATTTGAAGGGGTCGTAGGACACCTTATGACACACTTGAGGGTTCTAATGTGTGGAAAGGGGTCATGAGGACTCCCTAGGGTTCCTAACACATGATAAGGTATTGTAGGACCCCTAGTTAGTCCCCATGACCCCTTTCGACACATTTTAATGCTGAAGTGTATCTGAAGGGGTCGTAGGACACCTTAGGACACACTTGAGGGATCCAATATGTTGAAAGGGGTCATGGGGACTTCCTAGGGGTCCTAGTATGCCTTATCATGTGTTAGGACCCCTAGGAAGTCCTCATGACCTCTCTGTCTCTCTCTGTCTCTCTGAAATCTATAACCTTCACCTCCACTTTTTAATGTATATTTAAAGGTTTCATATACCTTTTTGTGGACAATGTACCTTAAATTTTCTTACATCAATTTTTTATGCCACTATTAGCTTCTAGAACAGATGATGAGCATACAGTGGTTCTATCTTTGTGGAATTTCTTTTCGAGAGTTAAAAAACCAATTGATTGTATTCAATTGAGGGGAAGTCCATTGACATCTACTTATTCAATATAGTCAAACCACCGAAATTACAAGGAGTCTGTAGAAAAATCCTGTGCTGGATACTTTCAAGAGGATTTGGGCTGAAACTGTTTGTCCTCAAATCAACTGTGCAGGTATTTTTCAAAATCAATTTTTATATCAAATAATATAATACAAACTAATATAAAAATTTATATTATAATATTTATGCTATACTATTATTATTTAAAATGAAATTAATATTAACATAACAAAAATATAATTTAATATGAAACTTGAATTAATATTAACATAAAAAGAATACAACTTAATGTATAAGACAATTAATATTACTATTAAAAAAAACATTTATTATGAAACTTGAATTTGGGAAAAGTGGGGCAATTGAAATTTCAAAATAGGCGGGCTTTTTCAGATATCCAATATTATCGGATATCCAAAAATATTGGATATCCGATTGTATCAGATATCCAATTAGTTTGGTATTTTCTTGGGCATTACCAAACATGGGTGGTCAACCCTTTAGGTGTGTTTCAGGAGATAGTTTTTGATACCGAGACTTCGACCAAGTAGCTAACGACTATTTTTTCACTCGAAATTGATGAAATGAAAAGGGTTTCTTAAAGACATTATCAGCTTTCCATCAATATAATTGCTGTCAAATTTTGAGTTCAGTAAGTAATTATTACTTATTTTTCAATTGAGTTATCTTTAAAGTCGTAATTGACATACTAATTGAAAAACAACTATAACGTTCAAACCGTTTAACCTTTTTGAAATCTAAAATATGTGTCACATTCTATGCTTCAGTTATTATAAGAAAAAAAAGTTTTGAATTTGGTAAACTTTTGAATTAGTTAAAATGGTCAGACACGAGAGTTTTCTTATTCTGAAAAAGTTGTAGAAGAAAATTCATAATTAATTATTTATTTGACCAAAAATTACAAAAAAATATGCGTCACATCCGGGCATGAGTCTAATACTTATATCTATAATCTTGGGAAAATATATCATCATTTGATTGTGATTAAGGTGGTCAGACATACATGTACTTTTTATCTTTTCCCTAAAATTTTTATAGTACTGCATTGAAATCTAAAATTTTGAACAATTAGACAAAAAAAATTTCAAACAAGGGCTAGTAGTTTAGAAACTAAATTCAATTTCCTACAGATTCTACTCTTACAACTTTTTCACATAAGGTTCATAAGATGTTCAACCTTTTATGTCAAGTTGACTAACTGTGATTTTTTGATTTTTCATTGCCACTTAAGGCCATAGTTTGGTATACCATGATCCTGCACATACCCAAGGGGAAAATTAGTAGAGGAAATTAACAAAAGAAAAAATTAGATTTGTGTAAGCATAAGAAGTCTAAATAACAATTTTACCTTCATTCTATTTAACTTATATGGAACAATTCCAAATTAAAAGAAAAATTATACTTGGAAATAGATAGGAAACCAACTTTCACTCTTCCCTAATAAGAACTACTTTTTTATAAGAGGTGATTTTAATGTTATTTTGGGCCTCTCACAAGGGATGGAGAGAGAACCTCAATCATTAAAAGACTTTAGAGACTGGTAACTACCCAAAACATTATAGATATTAAAATGGAAAATGGCATCCATACTTGGAATAATCAGAGATCAGAGTTTAGTCAAATTGTAGAGAAGTTAGATAGATTTTTCTTCAACGTAGACATAGCCAACTTTGCATATAATTTCAAAGCTACAATTCTTCCTAATTCAAGATCAGGCCACTTTCCTGTGCAGTTAATGATAAATAAATTAATATTACAAATATTCTTATGTGCATACTGATATCATTGTTAATAATAATAATAAAAAATGAAGATCCATAGGAATTAATATAGTTATTAATGTTGACCAAAATCAATGCAATTATTGTAAATATTAATGTTTGATTAAATAATCATATAAAAACCAATTCAAAACTTTTCTATTCATCCATAAATTAGATGTTGAATAATTGATGATGTAATTAAAATGTAAAAGAGTTCTTATCATGATGTCTCCTTCAACGCTTATATCATCATCCAAACTAATTTCTAAATTTATTAATTTGATAGGGACATGCTAGTAGCAAGGGTAAGACTATCCAAAAACTAGTAACTCTCCCCAATAATCCCATCCTTTTCATTCAAATCTTATTGAACTAATACATGAAAGCTCTACATAATTGAGCTAGTGAACACATATACTTTTATATTTGTTTGATCACATCTTTTTTTATCTATATATGGTCGAACAATATTGTTGAGCTCCTCAATGCATATGTTTAAACTGCAGCCCATATGATGTAATACAAATATATTTTAAATTTACATGAAAATATATCTTATTAAAATTTTTTTATTAAGAGAACAAGAATTTAATAGACATTAACTAGATGGACATAAATAAAGTTTAAAAAATCATGTGTCCAATGTTCTACTAAGGAACAATTTTTTAAGCCTAGAAAATTTTCCAAGACAAATTAAATGAATAATGCCTCATTCATTAAAGAAATGATTTTTTTCCCCATCGATATAAATTGGGCACTGCAAATTCTTTTAGATTATGATTAAACATAATATACATTCATTTTCTTTTACTTGTAAATTGTTATTGTTTTCGTTACAATTTCCTTACAAAATTATTGAGGAGCATATATTAAAATTGAGTCTTTTGTGATAGATACTTTGTAAAAAACCATTTTCTTTATGAATGTTGACCATACTGCCTACTGTTTTAGGATGTGATAACATTGCTCAAAAAACTAGTGTTTGAAATGGTGCACATTCACTTTGAGTGCTTTGGTCTTTAATAAAGTAGGAAGAGAAGAAAAATATGAAAGCCATCAATAACTTAATTATTTTACAATTGCACAATAATGAAATTTTGGGAAACATACCATTTGAGATTTGTAACTTAAAAAACTTGATGACAATAAGTCTACAAGGAAAGCAATTCAGTGGGACCATTCCATCTTCTTTTGGCAAACTTCAAAATCTGGAAAGATTACATTTGGACACAAACAAATTACAAAGAAGAATTCCAGAGAGTTTTGGCCAATCAAGAAAGCTTGGATTGTTGTCACTCAGTAATAATATGATTTTAGGGTCAATCCCACAAAGTCTTGGCAAGCTTCCATAGCTAAGACAAATTTATCTCAATCACAATCAGCTGTCAAGAAAAATACCCACTAGTTTAGGGAGATGTTTAACATTAGAAGTGGTGGATTTGACTCACAACAAACTCACAAGAAACATACCTCTTGAAGTTGCAGGATCTTCAGAATCTCCAATTCTATTTCAATGTTTCCAACAATTTTTTGCAAGGTTCTATTTTGGAAATGAGCAAAATGGCTATGGTTTTAGCTATAGATGTTTCTCAAAATAAAATCTCCATAGCATTCCCAGTGCACTAGAAAGTTGCAAGTGGTTGGAATATATAAGGATTTCTTAGAGTGCATTTCATGGCCCAATCCCTCCATCATTAGCAAATCTGCAAAATCTACAATACATAGATGTTTCTTGCAATAGTTTGTCAGGTATGATACCTTTGGCTTTCAAAAAGATGAAAATCCTCTAGTATCTCAATATGTCTTTAAATAGGTTAATTAAGGATGTCCCAAAAGGAGGAGCTTTTGAAACACTTGATGCCTTAAAGAAATTATGGGAAAATTTGGACTTTGTGGTAGATGGATAAACTTCCCACCATGCTCTCATTCCAAACACAAGAGATAATCAGTCTTTAAAAAAAGGTAATAATTCCAATTGTAGTCGCATTAAAACTTTTATCATTTCTCTTCTATTAGTAGCATTTAACTATAGATTAGGCATGTTGTTGTTTGATTAGATTTAGGATGTGTAATTCTTTAAAATTTTATCTATATATATTAAATAAATTCACAATAGAATAATATCTAATTTTAGATAGATATAAGTATATCTTAATAATTTCTCCTTAGAATATTATCTTTATATATATTAATCTCTAAATTGATATTACATCAAAAAACTTATTTGATATATATCAATATCAATATAATATAAATAATCATCTTATTAATCAATATGTATAGATGACTTTATATGTTTCGATCTACAATTGAATATTGGATTCACTGAGATTTTTATAGAGCTCTGGTTATCATAATAAATAATGAT
>BSBK01012134.1:35000-180000 GCA_027943335.1 Chamaecyparis obtusa | reverse complement strand
ATCTAGGATCACCATGGATCCAATCAAAGGAAAAAGGTAAAAGTCATCCCTAAGTCTAAATGGGGGTGTATTGATGCCAATAATGAACATTTGCAATGAATATTTTAATGAAATATGTTTAAGTCCTATTAGTCCAGGTAGAGGACTAGGACATAAAACTCTTGTCAGTTAGGCCAATAGTGCCCCAAGGGTGTAATTAGGATTTAGGAGTGTCTAACAGATTCAATTGGACTCTAGAAGTAGGATTCAATAAGTTAGAATGCTTAAATTTCAATAATTTGTAAAGTTAAGAATTTGAATATTTGAATCTTAATGGTCACTTAGTTTAGGAGGGAAATGAGTTTTTAATGGCTAAATGCAATTGTAATCAAATAAACCTAATTGGAGTTGGTTGATATGGTTACTAGGGATCATCTTTGATATGCCCATGACAATGGAAAGACAGAATATGGCCTGGTACAGAGATTGTATAGATTGCACAAGATTAAAGTAATAAAAGGGTGAACCCACAATAGTGGGTTACACTTTTTTGGAGGAATGAATTTGGCCCGAAAAGAGAATTCGGTGCAAAACACCTTACTCAATTTTGATAGAAACCAAGATGTACTTTCAATCGTAAGAACCAAACTTACGATCATAAGTTCTTATACAAGATACTTTCAATCGAAATTGACTTTCGATCGAAAGTCTTTCATTAGTTTCGATAGAAAGTAAATAAAGGACTTTCGATCGAAAGTCCTTAGTACGTGACTTTTGATCGAAAGTCCTAAATTAGTTTTTTTGGCATAAATAGTTTAGTAATGACTTTCTATCAAAATTAGTTTAGTAACTGACTTTCGATCGAAACTAGTTTAGTAATGGCTAGAATTTGCAATTTTTGGCAAAGTACTTTCTATCAAAAGTCAAAAGTTTTGATTGAAAGTGTTGGAAAAATGGTCAGCACTCCCCTCTGGATTCGTGACATGGTTTAACAGCCTCCTGTGTCTTCTATAAGTCTAGTGGTTGTATCAGGCATTAACAGGTTGATCTTTTGGTGCAATGACAACTACTACTTGTAACAAGTGGTATCAGAGCTTGGTCACAGGTTCAAATCCTTAAAACCCTTAGGTAATGCTGAGGGGGAGATTGTTGGAAAAATGGTCAGTGCTCCCCTTGAGATTCATGAGATGGTTTAATAGCCTCCTATGTCTTCTATAAGTCTAGTGGTTGTATCGGGCATTAACAGGTTGATCTTTTGGTGCAACGATAACTACTACTTGTAACAGAAAGTACTTTCTATCGAAAGTGCCTAGTTTAGGCCATGGTTGCAAGTTTTGAAGAAATTTTGAGAATTTCATGGCTTCGGGCCTCTAGCATACTGATCAAATGGAAGGATAAGAAGATGGACTTTTGCATACAACAAGTACTTAGAACTAGCTTTCTAACGATTATATATTTGACTATTTTAAAATTTATTATGTGTATGGTTTTTTACGTTAAATGAATGTAGGTTTTTTATCAAATATAAACCTTTGAGTTTGATGCTCAATGAAAAATAGTAAAACAAGGAATAAATTTTTTGAAAAATAACAATACCCTCTATATTCGAGTCTACTTTCTATTAAAAAAATAATAATTGAAATTCAATAAATACACAATAAGTTATAAGCTATATAGTCAAGGTACGTCAAAATTATGGTTTAGTCAACTTCAAACATTAATAAAATATGAAATAATAGTGATAATGTCATCAAACCAATTGCATGCCCTCTATATGGATGTTAAAAAACTAAATTTGAAAGAATTACATTCATATCTATTTTACAAAAAAAGTTATGCTCTATGAAAACAGTGTTACTATTTGAAAATGACGTTTTTAGCACTATACAAGTTTTTGTGGGAGAAATAAAAAAATATTAAAATAAATTTAAAAAAAAAATATATATATATATATATATTTGGAATCTAGATAGAAAATCATAAAAGACTCTAATTTACTTCATCCTCCGATTTTGAGCGGTTCAACGGCAATATGCATCCGAATCAGAAAGTTTTTCTCAAAATGGAGAGTTCAGTGTTTGTTTAGGCTAAAAAGTGTAACCCACTATTGTGGGTTCACCCAAAAGTGGTAGTTTTTTGCAAATTTCTTGATTCTTGAATGTCTTATTGGATTTAATTCATTGAATGTACATTATATGTGTTGTATAACCTCTGTAAGTCCATTTTTCAATTCATTTAGTTTGAGTTCTCATTGAAGGTCTCTGACTGTACCTTGACAAAGCATAGTCTTGCATTGGTTTAGAAGAAGGGATTGAGATTCATCCCCTTTTTGTAATCATTCTGACTTTAGGATGAATCACACGTGTATCATAGATGTATAACACTAAATATGCAAGGAAATCCATCAGTTGTTGCAGGCGATTTCCATTTGATGACTGTTCCACGGTTAAGGAACATGGAAATGCTTGCAAGGCTATTGTAGTACCACTTTAGGCCACGTAAGGGGTAGTTTTTATGATTGATAGTGTTTAGCTATGTTGAACAGGTGGTGCATCCACCTTTTTTTGGTTGGGATATCACTTGGAGTTTCCAGATTGGAGAAGCCATAGTTTAGGAGGGTTTGAAGGCCTAAGTTGGGGCTTTTAGTGTTGCCAAGGGTCTAGGCCTAATTCCTTTTGTATTTGATAATTTTGGGACATAAATAGTGTCTTTCCAAGAGTTGAGGTCATTAGATTGTGTGGAGTTATTATTTGCTTTGAAAAATCACCATTTTTATGCATAGTTGCAGGGTGCAGTATTATGATAGTGGTATTTCATCCAAATAAACCTATAATAAGTCTCTAATATGTTGGTAACCTTGATAATGGGAATCTAAAAACCCCATTTATTTGGAAAATGGTTCTTAATTTATCTAAGTTATAGAATTTGGAAGGTCACTGCTCACCTAGAACTTTGCAATTAGGCCTTCTTGTAGAATCCAAGCATTGTATGCATAACCCATAGATTGTGACCCCATAACCAATTGATTCCTTTTGAATTGGGTTATATTAGTTCTCTTGTGGTATTATAAACCTTGGGTGAAGTGGTTGGGTTGAAATCTCATTCTGAGTTCATTAGGGAAGGGTGTTTGAACCTTGTATTTCTCTTATAAGTTCAATCCATTATTTTTGCTAGAGTCCACTACCCTATCCTCTTCACCAAGTGGTATCAGAGAAATTAAGAACCTTGGGAGGAAGGTTAGGTGTGTATGTCTAAGGAAGTGTTTGGATATTTTTAATAAGAGGCTCAAAACATGCCTCTAAAGATGACAAACGTGGAGCTTTCTAGGATTGTGATGGATTAAGCAGAAAAGAACAAGAGATTAGAAGAAGCCATTGAAAGGTTGACCAATCTTGTTGAGAAGAGGGGTTCAAACTCTTTTGATGATGAAGGTGAAGTAGAACAGGAACCTGTCTAAGAAAGGTTGAATCCTGAGGATGCAAGAATAGTTAAGATCCCGAAGGTAATTAAAGGAGGAGAATCCAAATTCAAAGTAGAGATCCCAATGTATGATGGAAAGATGGATGAAAAAGTTCTCCTTGATTGGTTTAATGCTATAGAGAACCACTTTGATTGTGAGGACATTGAAGATAAGCATAAGGTTAATATTGACAAAGAAAGGCTTAAGGGTCATGCATTGTTATGGTGGGACTACCAACAAGCAGCAAGGTGGAAGAAAAACCTACCAAATATAGCATCATGGCCTAGAATGATGACCAAAAAAAGGAAGAAGTTTCTACTTGAGGACTACAAGGTTCAACTCTTCAAGAATATTCAAGGGTTGAAGCAGAATGACATGGATGTCTAAAGGGATACAGAGGAATTCCACAAGTTTGACATCAGAGCCTCTCATGATGAAGATGTGGAAGAGAAGGTGGATAGATATCTTGGAGGGCTGAGGTACAACATCCAAGATGGGATGAGCATGGCCACACCATGGACTATTGAATATTTGTACAAGTTGGCAATGAAAGCATGAGATAAGCTTAGAAGGAGGAAAGAGAGGCAAGGTAGTTCAAGAGGGAAACAAAATAAGGGAAAGGGAGTAAATCCAAGCCAAGGATACAAAGAGAAGGGCAAAGAGAAAGTCACATAGTAGAAAAGAGAGCAAAGAAGTGGTAGAGGAAAGAGCTTCTTGGAAACTGCTACAAGTATGGTGTAGAAGGCCACCCATTCTATAAGTGTCCTAAAATAGAAGCTAAGAAGAATGATAAGAGGGTCCATTTGACTCAAGGAGAAGAAGACATTAAGCATCTAGGGGAAGAAGAAGAAAACCATGATTATGCCTATCCTGAAGAGGGTGAGTGTCTCTTGATGGGAAGGGAACCTATTCAACATACACCTAGGGTATCTATTTTTAGAAAAAAATGTAAATTGTATAGAAAAATATGCAAAGTTATCATAGATTCAGGTTCATTTGATAACCTAGTGTCCTATGAGATGGTAAATAAGTTAAACATACCTAAATTTCCTATTGGTAGACCATATAGGGCCTCTTGGGTTAGTAATGATCATAATATTGTGATTAAGGAGCAAGCATATGTAGATTTTTCAATTGGGGGTTATGTTGATATGGTTCTATGTGATATAGTTCCCATGACATGTTGCCACATCACCTTAGGGAGACCATGGTAGGTTTCAAGGAAAACCATTCATTATGTTTTGAAGAATGAATATGTGGTGCACAAGGAGGGAAGAAAATTCACCCTTACACCTCTTCAAAGAAAAGTAGAAGAAGTTGGTAGCATCATTTTCTTTGGTGCAAAAACATATGTTGATTTGCAGGTTCCAAAGCATGATAATATGGTGAATATAGAGCAGGATTCTAATACCACCTTATTGGTCTTGAAGGATGAGTTTTTAGATAGACATGAAGCATTGACTATGAAACACAAAATAGGGCATGCAGATGGTGTCCTAATTGGCACAATGTGGTGTCCCTTGGGGCAAGAAATGAAGAAAATTGTAGAGGTGTCATTGAAAGACACAAGACAGGGTCTGTCTGATCCTAGAAGGAAGTTGCAAGGAAAGTTTGAAGACATACAAGATCATTTTTTGTAGTAGCATGATGACAGATTTGATCTTGGTTCCATTCCTTCTTTTTTTTCTCACTCTTTGCTTCCAGGTGTAAAGGCTAAGAGGAAAGAATTTGGTGCTGATAAGAGGATTCACAAAGAGAAGAAGATGGGGCCACCTACTAGGAGGATGGGAGGCACAAAGACACAATCCTTTAGTTCTTGGGACAAGAAATTTTTCCAAGGTGTATGGTGCAGGGGAATCTATGAAAATAGCTAGGGTCACCATCGATCCAATCAAAGGAAAAAGGTCAAAGTCATCCCCAAGTATAAGTTGGGGTGTATTTAAGCCAAAAATGACCTTTTTCAATAAAGTTTCTAATGAAATATGTTTAAGTCCTATTAGTGCAGGTAGAGGACTAGGACATAAAAATCTTGTAAGTTGGGACAATAGTGCCCCAAGGGTCTAATTAGGATTTAGAAGTTTCTAAGAGATTCAATTGGACTCTATAAGTAGGATTCAATAAGTTAGAATGCTTAAATTTTAATATTTTATAAAATTAAGAAATCAAATATTTGAATCTTAACGGTCACTTAGTTTGGGAGGGAAATATATTTTTAATGGCCTAATGCAATTTTAATCAAACAAAATTGATTGAAGTTGGTTGATATGGTTACCAGGCATCATATTTGATACACCCATGACAAGGGAAAGACACATTATGGCTTGGTACAGAGATTGTATGGACTGCACATGATTGAATCAATAAAAGTGGTAGTTTTTTGCAAATTTCTTGATTTTTGAATGTCTTATTGGATTTGATTCATTTAATGTACATTATATATTTTGTAGAACCTTTGTAAGTCCATTTTTCATTTATTTATATTGAGTTTGCATTGGAGGTCTCTAACTGTACCTTGACAAGGCATGGTGTTTCATTGGTTTAGAAGAATGGATTGAGATTCATCGCCTTTTTTTAGTCACTATGACTTGGGGATGAATCAAATATGTCTAACACTAAATATGAAAGTAAATCAATCAGATGTTGTAGGTGAACACCATTTGATGACTGTTGCAGGGTTAAGGAACAAGGAAATGCTTGCAAGGCTATTTTAGTAGCATTGTGGGCCATGTGAGGGGTAGTTGAGATATGTTGAAGGGATGGTGAATCCACCTTGGTTTGGTTTGGATATCACTTGAAGAGTCCAGATTGGAGAAACCTTAGTTTTGGAGGGTTTGAAGGCCTAATTTGGGGATTGTAGTGTTTCTAAGGTTCTAGGCCTAATTCTTTCTGTATTTGATCATTTTGGGACATAAATAGTCTCTGTCGAAGATTTGAGGTTGTTATATTGTGTGGAGTTATTAGTTTCTTTGAAAAATCACCATTTTTATGCATAGTTGCAAGGTGCAGTACTATGACAGTAGCATTTCATCCAAATAAACCTATACTAAGTCTCTAATATATTGGTAAACTTGATAATGGGTATCTAAAAATCCCATTTATTTGTAAATTATTTCATAATTTATCTAAGTTATAGAATTTGGAAGGTCATTGTTGACCTAGAACTATGCAATTAGGCCTCCTTGTAGAATCCAATCATTGTGTGCATAACCCATATATTGTGACCCCATAGCTAGTTGATTCCTTTTGAATTAGGTTGGATTAGTTCTATTGTGGCATTAGAAACCTTGATTGAAGTGGTTGGGTTGAAATCTCATTTTGAGTTCATTAGGGAAGGGTGTTTGAAACTTGTATTTCTCTTATAAGTTCAATACATTATTTTTTCAAGAGTCCACTACCCTATGCTTTACACCAATAACCCTATGAGTCTTCATTATATTGGTAATTTTAACTTCCCAAGAAGGTTCTAGAAATTTTAACCCTAAATTTTGAGGTCGACCATCCCTAATATATTATTATTCATTTTCATTATGAGGATAGGTGCCAACAACTTTCAGAAGTCAAAAATAAATTTTGAAGGAATTTGATTTTCTTAAATTTTAGGTCGTGCAACTTTTAGAGATCATAAATCATCGCCTATTGATAACCCCATTTCAAAAATTTTGTGAAGTGTTCTAGAACACTTGACTTGCACAATCTTTGGTTAGTTAATGTTTTGACCCCATTCAGAGCCTCTGAAGCCTTCAAAACTAAGTTTAAAGTTTCTGTACCCTACTACCAATACCAAAAAATTTCAATATCTTCAAAAATAGACTTGATCTTGAAATGAAGCTTAACAAGAATGCTAATATGACCAAAGTGAACCTCCCATGAAGAAAACAAAACATTCTAGGCTCAAATGAAAAAGTTACTAAAAATAAAAAAATTCCAAACATAGAAACTCTACACAAGATAGGCCTTATTGAAAAGAAACCAAAAAATATTTTTTGTGTAATGCAAGATTTCCCTTACACCCAAGATACTTCCACATCAATCATCAAATATATAATGATAATGTATACAATAAATAATTCTTATTTTATCTAAAGAAGGATATATCAAATGCTTAAGGTTAGAATAATCTGACCAAAGCTACAAACATTAACAATGCAAAGCTTCCAATATCCCTTCTTTCAAATTATGGCCTTCAAAAATTTCATATAAAGAACTTACATATGTAACTAGTGGCTTCAACGATGAATAGGAATTGGTGGTTTTGGGCCAGTTTATAAGGGATTATAAACAATGGTAGAAATTTTGTTGTTAAAGTTCGTAAGTTGCAAGATGAACATGCTCACACAACTTTTAGCAAGGAATGTAATGTATTAAAGAGAGTTTAGAACCCCAACATAATTAAAATCATTTCAGCATGTTGCAACCCTCATTTTAAAGTCTTAATTCTTCGATTCATGTCAAATGGAAGTTTGGAGATATTGTTGTATCATCTGGAAGTGGATAGATATAAAATAAATTTGATTGATCGAATAAGGATAGAAATGGAGATAGCACAAGGAATGACATATCTTCACCATTATGTCTATGGTCGAGTGATTCAGTGTGACATGAAGCTTGGTAATGTCCTACTAGGAGATGATATGAATTCATTTATAGCATATTTTGACCTTTCCAATCTTATTTTTGGAAATCTTATGGATTATTTGATTCTACAGCTACACTTAAAGGATCTATTGGCTACATTGCACCAGGTACAAACTTCTTATTATTGGACCATGTATTTTACCATATTTTTTATATCTTATAAACCATTGGATTTCAAAAATGAATTAGGATTAATTTATTGTTGTTTATAAGTTATTTTAGAGTATGGAATAGGTGGAAATATTACTACAAAGGGAGATGTTTATAGTTATGGAATTTTAATTTTAGAGTTGTTGACAAGGGAAAAAGCAACAAATGATATGTTCAATGAAGGAGTCAATCTACAAAAATGGATTGAAATGCATTTTCCTAATAGAATTTCAAATGTGGTGGATGGTTTTCTTCTTATAGATCTCCATGAATCAGAGACATAAATAGTTATGAAATGTCTTTCACAACTTATATAAATTGGACTATTTTTCACAAGGGAGTCTACTCAAGAGAAATCTAATATGAGGGTATGTGCAGGATCATGGTATACCAAACTATGGTGCTAAGTGGCAAGAAAAATAAAAAAATCAGGTTTAGTCAACTTGACGTAGAAGGTTGAACATCTTATGAACCTTATGTGGAAAAGTTGTAAGAGTAGAATCTGTAGGAAATTGAATGTAGTTTCTAAACTACTAGCCCTTGTTTGAAATTATTTTGTCTAATTGTTCAAAATTTTAGACTTCAATGGAGTACTACAAAAATTTCAGGGAAAAGATAAAGAATACGTGTATGTCTGACAACCTTAATCATAATCAAATGATGATATATTTTCACAAGATTCTATATATAAGTAGTAGACTCATGCCTGGATGTGATGCCTATTTTTTTATAATTTTTGGTCAAATAAATAATTAATTATTAATTTTCTGCTATAAATTTTTTAGAATAAAAGAACTCTCATGTCTGACCACCTTAACTAATTCAAAATTTTACCAAATTCAAAACTATTTTTTTAATATTAGCCGAAGCGTAGAATGTGACGGATGTTTCAAATTTCAAAAAGGTTAAATGGTTTCAAAGTTATAGTTGTTTTTTGATCAGTATGTCAATTACAACTTTAAAGATAAATCAATTGAAAAATAAGTAATTATTACTTACAGAACTCAAAATTTTACACCAATTATATCGATGGAAAGATGATAATGTCTTTAAGAAACCCTTTTCATTTCATCAATTTTAGGCAAAAAAATAATTGTCAGCTACATGGTTGAAGTCTCGGTATTAAGAACTATCTCCTGAAACATGCCTAAAGGGTTGACCACCCATGTTTGGTAATGCCCAAGAAAATACCAAGCCTAATTAGATATTTGATACAATCAGATATCCAATATTTTTAGATATCTGATATTTTCGGATATCCGAAAATATCAGATATCTAAAAAATCCCACCTATTTTGAAATTTGAATTGCCCTTCTTTTTCCAATGTCAAGTTACAATACAATTGGATTTCTAAAAAAGCCCACCCATTTTGAAATTTGAATTGCCCCACTTTTTCCAAGTTCAAGTTACAAAGATTTATACAAAGATAACATTTAAATATAAGTTTGATTTATTTAATTTCTTATACTTTAATTTATATTTGTATAAATACAAGTTAAATACATTCCAAGATGTTTGAGATAGGTTTTATCTTCATAGGAGTTAAGATGAAAATTCTAGATCTTGTGGGATTTCAAAAGATTCTAGACTTAGCCAAATTTCAGGATTCAACAAGCCTTTAGCAGGGTTACCTCCCATAATCCATCATGGCTTTCTAAGGTCAAACTAAAGCTAGCAAAAGGATTCTCTAAGGGTTTTAACTCATTTTATCACAAATCACTTGAAGCCCTTAGGACACACTTGAGGGTTCTAATGTCTCAAAAGGGGTCATGGGGACTTCCTAGGGGCCCTAACGCATGATAAGGCATACTAGGGCCCCTATGAAGTCCCCATGACCCCTTTTTACACATATGAACCCTCAAGTCTATTCGAAGGGGTTGTAGGACCCCTTAGGACACACTTGAGGGTTCTAATGTGTCAGAAGGGGTCATGGGGACTTTCTAGAGGTCCTAGTATGCCTTATCACTTGTTAGGATCCCTATGAAGTCTCCATGACCCCTATTGACATATTAAAAACCTCAAGTGTGTTCTAAAGGGTCCTACAACCCCTTAGGACACACTTGAGGGTTCTAATGTGTAAAAAGGGTTCACAGGGACTTCTTAGGGATCCTAGTATGCCTTATCATGCGTTATGAGCCCTAGGAAGTCTCCATGACCCCTTTTAACATATTTGAATACTCAAGTGTGTCTGAAGGGGTCATAGGACCCCTTCAGACATAGTTAAACATTCAAATGTGTCAAAAGGGGTCATGGGGACTTCCTAGGGGCCCTAGTATAACTTATCACAATTAGGAGCCCTACAAAGTCCCCATGACCACTGTTAACACATTAGAACCCTCAAGTGTGTCCTAAGGGGTCCTACTACCCCTTCGAACACACTTGAGCATTCAAATGTGTCAAAAGGGGTCATGGGGACTTCCTAGGGGTCCTATTATGGCTTATCATGTGTTAGGACCCGTAGGAAGTCCCCATGACGCCTTTTGACAAATTTGAACACTCAAGTGTGTCCTAAGGGGTCCTATGACCACTTTGGACACACTTGAGAATTCAAATGTGTCAAACAGGGTCATGGGGACCTCTAGGGGACCTCTAGGACCCCTTAGGATACACTTGAGCATTCAAATGTGTCAAAAGGGGTCATGGGGACTTCCTAGGGGTTCTAGTACACCTTGTCATGTGTTAAGACCACTAGGAAGTCCCCATGACCCCTTTTGAAAAATTTGAATGCTCAAGTGTGTCCAAAGGGGTCATAGGACCCCTTAGGACACACTTGAACATTATAATGTGTCCTAAGGGGTCCTATGACCCCTTTGGACACACTTGAGTATTCAAATGTTTCAAAAGGATTCATGAGGACTTCCTAGGGGTCCTAGTATGCCTTATCACATGTTAGGACCCCTAGAATGTCCTCGTGACCCCTATTGACACATTTTAATGCTCAAGTGTGTCCTAAGGGGTCCTACAACTCCTTCAGACACACTTGATCATTTAAATGTTTCAAAAGGTGTCATGGGGACTTCTTAGGGGTCCTATTATGCCTTATCATGCATTAGAACCCCTAGAAAGTCCCCATGACCTCATTTGACACATTGGAATGCTCAAGTGTGTCCCAAAAGATCGTACAAACCCTTGGGAGACACTTGAGGGAAAAAATGTCTCAAAATGGGTCATGGAGACTTCCTTTGGGTCCTAACGCGTGATAAGGTGGACTAGGACCCCTAGAAAGTCCCCATGACCCATTTCAAAACATTAAAACCCTCAAGTCTATGCTCAGGGTTTGTACGACCCCTTTAGACACACTTGTGCATTCTAATAGGTCAAAAGGGGTCATGGGGAGTTCCTAGGGGTCGTAGTACACCTTCTAATGTGTTAGGGCCCCTAGGAAGTCTCCATGGCCCCTTTTGACATATTGGAACCCTAAAGTGTATCCTAAGGGGTCCTACAACCTCTTCAGACACACTTGAGGGTTCTAATGTGTCAAAATGGGTCATGAGCACTTATTAGGGGTCCTATGACCCCTTCAAAAACACTTCAGAGTTCCAAGGTGTCAAAACGGGTCATGAGGACTTCTTAGGGGTCCTAGTACACCTTATCATGCATCAGGACCCCTACGAATTCTCCATGACCCCTTTTGACACATTATAACCTTCAAGTGTGTCCTAATGTGTCCTACGACCCCGTTAAAGACACTTGAGCATTCAAATGTGTCAAAAGGGGTCATGGGGTCTTCCTAGGGGTCCTAGTATGCCTTATCACATGTTAGGACCCCTAGGAAGTCCCGATGACCCCTTTTGACACATTCAAACCATCAAGTGTGACCTAAGGGGTTGTAGGAGCCCTTAGGACACACTTGATGGTTCCAATGTGTCAGAAGGGGTCATGGGGACTTTTTAGGGGTCATCACATGACTTATCATGTGTTAGGACCCCTATATTGTCCCCATGGCCCCTTTTGACACATTAGAACCCTCAAGTGTGTCTGAAGGGGTCTTATGACCCGTTTGAACACACTTGAAGGTTAAAATGTGTCAAAAGGGGTCATGGGGACTTCATAGGGGTCCTAGTATGCCTTATCATGTGTTAGGACCCCTAGGAAGTCTCCATGGCCCCTTTTGACAAATTAGAATACTTGATTGTGTTTGAAGGGGTCCTACGACCCCTTCAGACACACTTGAGCTATCTAGTGTGTCAAAAGGGGTCATGGGGAATTTTTAGGGGTCCTAGTACTCCTTATCACATGTTAGGACCCCTATGAAGTCCCTGTTATACACTAAGTTTTCACCCTTGATTCAAGCTCTCTTGGTCTTGATAACTTAGTATAACATGGAAATCATCTCCAGGTGTGGGACGTATGCTAATTGAGATGAGACCTCCAATTTCTAGGCTGGTTCCTCTTGGATAATCACCTTGATTTACTTCTTGATAGGAAAGTAAAACTCTTGAGGGAAAAGGGATAGAAGGAATGCATGAAAGGGAAATGACTGAAAGCAAACTACCTACTAGGTGATACACCAAAATGAAATGAACACAATACATTGACCAAACTAGCTTGAAAACTCTCAGATCTAATAGAACACAATATTCCTAAATAGACTTGCATAAGTGTTTCACAGAGAGGCCTGAACAAAAGACACAGACTGTGACTTGCAAGGAAACATTCTTTTTAGCAAAAGGGCACAGGAATGAGACAGAATGACAGGGGGTTGAAGTATACCCACAAACTCAATCAAATCAAATCAAACACAATAGTACAAAAATAAGTTGAAAGAAAGAACGGCCTTGGAACTCCAAGATTTCTCTAACAAAGCCAGTATATTATATTCAATAAGAGAAATACAAACACGGGAAAGACCAGAGGGTAGAACAAATGTCACAGACAGCCTCTATTGAATCTGAGATTTCAATGAAAGGTTACAGTCTATAAGAGCCAGAGGGAAAAAAAAATGCCATGGATAACTCCCAAGAAAGAGAAAAACTCTTTTACAATTATAAACCCTTCAGCACCAAAAAGCTCCCAAAAACATTATATACATCTCCTCTATTGCACATAGGTAAGAGCCAACAAATTAGGGTTACATATATTTTCATATAATAATCAAACCCTAAATCTGTCATTTCTCATCATAAATGCATCTTTGAAATATCTTTAGCTAATCAAATATCTATTGTGTGTTGAAAACCTTATGCCACCACCATGAGCCTATCTCTGCAAGTCGGCCTCATCATGAATGCTTAAATCTGATCCTCATAGACATTTTGAATTTAAAAGTATAACCAATCATAGGTGGTACCAACCTTTTAATGCTTCTTCAGTGGAAGAGCATCGACATGGTACATGAGAAATCACATGCGATGGCTACCTAGATCTTCTTCATCATCCTCCCAAATGCAACTATCCTGAGAACATCAATTCTGAGCTACCCTTTTGTCACTCATGGCCTACTGGATCAAATGCTAGCAAAACCCCTATAGAAACATTCAAATTTTAAAACAACGGCTAGTAGGTTGAAGTTTAAAACATGACTGTCGATATCATCATTTCTTCACAAATCAAAAAGCTCAAACCAACCCTCAAAATAGTCGCAGACCCTTTGAAAAGTCTTCAGCCACATCATCATGACATGGCATTTAGGGCCCACTTCATATCATCTCCTTTATATAGAATTGGACAGTCATCGCTAAACCACAAGCTTTAAATATCATGCATCTTTCTTCAATAGTATAACAACAACCGCAAGATTCATTTGGGCTTTACCCTTTGAAAAATATGACCCCACTGACAAATTCCATGTCATGAAACCTATGACCAATCGGGAATGAACACCTGTGAAGACCTGGCAGCAGACCCACATCATCCTAACCTTTCATCAGACAGTTGTCACTATACAGCTACAAATATCTCTCGAGCATCTTTCCCTTATGGTATCATGACAATCGTCGATCTCAACTAAAACTTAACCTATCAAGACAATGAAAACCCTGGCCCCACTGACAGCTTTCCAAATCACTAGCCTGCAACCAATGAAAAGCATACACCTCATTAATAACTGACACAGGACCCACTATCTACTTTCGCTATGTTGGAAGGAAGATAGATGACTATCGTTATACCGTGATACTCAAAAAGGCATCATCTTTACCCAACGGTATAAAGATAGTCATAGATCATGCTTGGATTTTAACTGCTTTAGAACTGACACCGCTGAACAAACATTAACCACTCACCAGATCGTAGGATGTTAAGGACTTAATCATCAAGAATAGGTGATCTTGTGAACACATAGTTTCTCAGTCATTGAATAAAACTTAACCACTCCCAAGACCTGACCGCCGACCATTTGGAGATCGCGTGACTGAAAGAACCTGAAATCTCATGAACTTCCACTAACCCTAGGTTAACTCTTGTGACCTCCTGACTAAAGGAAATCCTTAACCTGGCATTGCCACAAGTCATAACTATAGTAAGGGAAAACACCTTAGTCACATGATCTCCAGAAGAATTGCTGACCTTGGGTTTCATTAAGAGATAACCCTACCAAAGGGAAATCATTGAGCTGCTAAATGGAAAAAGAATATACTTTCCGATCAGGAGATTAAGAGATACAAGGTAGTCACGAGATCAGGAGATAGAAAAGAATATTATCATGGGATTTAGAGATCTCATGGCTAGCCTTAGATGAAAAAGAGCACATGCAAAATGGAGACTTAAGTGGTCGAAAAAGGTAACGACAAATTAGAATAGGCCAAAGGGTTTCTAGGGTTTTGGGGGGTAAACGGTCACATTTTCAAATAAAATAGCCTATAGACCAAGGAGTCTAGATATTTGTAGAGAATAGAAGAGGAGATGCAAGACCATGAAAATTTCTCAAAGGTTCAATCAGAGGTTAAAATGCAGACCTTGGATGAAAACCATCCTATAGCCAAAGTTGTATGGGATAGGCAATTTTGGGCAACATTTTGGCAATTTCTGCTGGATGTCAGCCTACTAGACATTAGACCAGTGGCCTTAGGTGCAATCCATTGGACATAGTTGTCATCATTCAAGCACAAAAACTTTCTTGACAAAGAAATAGACCTGGAACCAGAGGAACCAAAAACATGTGCACGAGCACTTCTTGGAAAATAGAAAAAACTAACCTAGAAAGCAGGGAAAGAAAGTAGGAAACTAACCTAACCTAAACTAACTAGTGCAGAAAACTTGTCAAACAAAGCCATTCACTCATAGGCTAAAATAACTACCCTTCCTTATTAGGATATTTCACATTGAGTGCATAAGGATAGCTACAAGGATATGAGGCATATAAAGATTTATCAAATGAGGATGAACTGTCTCTGCAAAGATAAGATCAAGTTTACTAACCTCAATTTGATCATATGGAGACATCTTGGTAAACTCCTTTTGGGCCAAGTATCTGATAGGGAAACCTCTTGAAAGTATGAAAGCAGGACTTTCCTTGATGGCTTCTTCTTTATCGTCATCATTTCCCTTTATCATGGATAGCCATGTCAACTCATCCTCTATAGATAGGGTATTTCCATCCTCTTCTTTTAAATAGGAAAAGAGCTCATCAATGTTGTCAATATCTTGAAGACCCCCAGGAATGACTGGTTCTTTATGATCAAGCTCCACACACAAGCCTCCTATGATGCTTCCCAAACAATTTTCATTGAGGCTCTGGCTATCTTTTGCATATTGGCAAGTCTCCTCCTCAAAGATGAGATCAAGCTCATGAATCAACATATCCTCAGGATCAATCTCTTCTAGCTGTTGCAATTTCACAGGGGTGGCTATGATCATAACCTCTTTGTTTTGATCAACAAAAGTAGGCAGCTCATCCATTAAGGACATGGCATCTTCTTCTATATCAACCTCCTGTTGATGGTGAACCTTTTGTTCTGATTGAACTTTAGCCATAGGTAATGACATGGTCTATTCTTCATCATCAACAAAGAGGGGAAGCTCATCGAAAAAACCAACCAAGACACCAAGTTGATTATCAATCTCCACCCCCTCCCCTTTCTAGCTCACTCTATCACAGTCACCACTCAACATTGACACCTCAGATTTCCTCTTCTCTTCATCATATGAAAGCTCATGTACCATAGATCTTTGCTCAGATACTAGGCTAGTATCTTTGAAAAGACTTGGCATTTGACAACCAGGAGGCAGAGTCCATTGGGGCATCCACAACACTTCATCATCTTGAGAGACTAGAGGGGCCTCTTGAGATAAAAAAATTTCCTGAATAGACTATTCTTGCAGAGTGGTAGACTGAATGTCAAGTATAGGCTCTTGGAAAGAATTTTTTGCCTTAAAACTTGGGATGTGAAATTGAGGGGGCTAAGAGGGGGACATAGAAGGTATAGACAAATGGGCCTTCCAGCTTGGGATTTTAGGTCTAAGAGCTTCTTATTCAACAATTTTTGATCTCATCCTTGTTGACTCAACATCAGCTTAGTGATTAATCTCTTCTTGAAATTGTCTTATTTGTTACTCATCAACAAGAGTCTTTGTCAGTTGGTTGGAAATGAACCCTTGTTCATAACTTTGAGCCTCCATCTCTTGCTACTCCCTGATCTCAAACACTTGCTTTATTAAATCAAACAATATATTCTTTGTCTTTTCTTGCTCTTTCATTAAGTTTGAGCTATGAATCTTCTGCCAATTAGGTTGAGAAGGGGCGGGTGGGTGGTAAGCATGATGAGGTAGCTAGTGTTGCATCTCTTGTTGTGCCCTTTGTGCCCATGACCCATCTTGTTGGAGGGCCCGCTTGTAATCTTGTACAAGGGCATAATCATTTGGGGCATGTTGGATATATTGATAGCCTTGTATAGTATGGAAGCTTGGGGTAAAAATAGGATTTGGGTGGTTTTTATAAGGCTGATACCTGGCCCATTGAGCATTATTCTCATAATAGGATGATGAGTAACCTAAATGTCCATAATAACTTGACATGTCTAGTCATGCAATTAGTTGGAATTTTGAATATGAAAGATTTGAAACATACCAGCACTTTATCTTTGAAACCAGTGGACCTTCAGAGTCACCAGATATGTAGCAAAATGATCTCTTCTAGTTTTGTAGTATGTTATTAGCATATCAAAGTAGCATATCTTTTGCAAGAAGACTTCTTTTGTTGAAGTCAGATTTTTTATGCCCCAAGGTGAAGTATCTTTGAATCTAAATCCTTGGAATTATAACACCACCTTTGAACATACATTTGATCTTAGTCCCACAGTGGGACTTTTGAACATAAATCTGAACTTTGGTCCCACCGAGCATGCCAGAAATGTTATACACTAAGTTTGTACCCTTGTTTCAAGCTCTCTTGGTCTTGATAACTTAGTATAACATGGGAATCATCTCCAGGTGTGGGACCTATGCTAACTGAGATGATACCTCTAGGTTCTAGGCTGGTTCCTCTTTGATAATCACCTTAATTTGCTTCTTGACAAGAAATTAAAATTCTTGATGGAAAAGGGATAGAAGGAATGCATGAAAGGGAAATGACTGAAAGCAAACTACCTACTAGGTGATACACCAAAATGAAATGAACACAATACATTGACCAAACTAGCTTGAAAACTCTCAGATCTAATAGAACACAATCTTCCTAAATAGGCTTGCATAAGTGTTTCATAGAGAGGCCTCAACAAAAGACATGGACTATGACCTGCAAGAAAACATTCTTTTTAGAAAAAGGGCACAGGAATGAGACAAAATGACAGGGGGATGAAGTATACCCACAAACTCAATCAAATCAAATCAGACACAATAGTACACAAATAAGTTAAAAGAAAGAAGGGCCCTAGAACTCTAAGATTTCTCTAACAAACCCAGTATATCATACTAAATAAGAGAAATACAGACAAGGGAAAGACCAGAGGGTAGAACAAATGCCACAGATAGCCTCTATTGAATCTGAGATTTTAATGAAAGGTGATAGTCTGTAAGAGCTAGAGGGTAGAATAGATGCCACAGATAACTCCCAAGAAAGAGAAAAACTCTTTTACAATTGTAAACCCTTCAGCTTGAAAAAGCTCCCAAAAACATTATATACATCTCCTTTATTGCACACAAGCAGGAGCCAAGCAATTAGGGTTACATATATTTTCATATAATAATCAAACCCTCAATCTATCATTTCTCATCATAAATGCATCTTTAAAATATCTTTAGTTGATCAGATATCCGTTGCTTGTTGAAAACCTTATGCCATCGCCATGAACTTGTCTCTGCAAGTCGGGCTCATCATGAATGCTTAAATCTGGTCCTTGCAGACATTTTGAATTTAGAAGTATAACGGATCATAGGTGGCACCAACCTTTTAATGCTTCTTCGGCACAAGAACATTGACATGGTACTTGAGAAATCACATGCAACGACTGCCCAGATCTTCTTCATGATCCTCCCAACTACAACTCTCCTGAGAATATCAATTCTAAGCTACCCTTTTGTCTCTCATGGCCTGCTGGATCAAACGATGGCAAAACCCCTACAGAAACATTCAAATTTGAAAACAATGGCTAGCAGGTTCAAGTTTAAAACACGACTGTTGATATCATCATTTCCCAATAGATCAAATGGCTCAGACCAACTCTCAAAATAGTCATGGACCCTTTGAAAAGTCTTCGGCCACATCATCAACTCGACAACCAATAGAAAACAACCACATCATCATGACATGGCATTTAGGGCCCACTTCATATCATGTCCTTTATACAGAATCAGATAGTCGTCGCTATACTACAAGCTTTAAATATCATGCATCTTTCTTCAATAGTATAATGACAACTGTGAGATTCATTTGGGCTTTACCCTTTGAAAAATTTGACCCCACTGATAAATTCCATGTCACAAAACCTGTGACCAATCAATAATGAACACCTATGAAGACCTGGTAGTGGACCTATGACATTCCTAACCTTTCATTAGACGATTATTGCTATACCGCTATGAATATCTCTCAGACATCTTTCCCTTGTGGTATCATGATAATCGTTGATCTCAACTAAAACTTAACCTACCGGGACAATGAAAGCCCTGGCCCCACTGACAGCTTTCCACATCACCAGCCTGTGACCAATGAAAAGCATACACCTCGTTAATAACTGACATAGGACCCACTATCTACTTTTGCCGCATTGGAAGGAAGATCGATGACTGTCATTATATTGTGAAACTTAAAAAGGCATCATCTTCACCCAATGGTATAATGATAGTCGTAGATCATGCTCAAATTTTAACTACTTTAGAATTGAGACCGCCGAACAAACATTAATCGCTTGCCAGATCATAGGATGTTAAGGACTTAACCACCGGGAATAGGAGATCTTGCAAACACAGTCATTCAGTCACTGAATAAAACTTAACTACTCCCAAGACATGACCACTGACCATTTGGAGATTGCGCGATTGAAAGAACTTGTAATCTCATGAACTTTCGCTAACCTTGGGTTAACTCCTTCGACCTCCCGACTAAAGGAAATCCTTAACCTAGCATTGCCACAAGTCATAACTATAGTAAGGTAAAACACCTTAGTCACATGATCTCCAGAAGAATTATTGACCTTGGGTTTCATTAAGAGATAACTCGACCAAAGGGAAATCACTGAGCCTTTGAATGGAAAAAGAATATACTTTCTGATCAGGAGATTAAGAGATACAAGGTAGTCACAGGATCGGGAGATAGAAAAGAATATTCTCATGGGCTTTAGAGATCTCATGACTAACCTTAGATAGAAAAGAGCACATGCAAAATGGAGACTTAAGTGACTGAAAAAGGTAACGACAAATTAGAATAGGCCAAAGGGTTTCTAGGGTTTTTGGGGGTAAATGGTCACATTTTCAAATAAAATAGCCTATAGACCAGGGAGTCTAGATAGTTGTAGAGACTAGAAGAGGAGATGCAAGACCATGAAAATTTCTCAGAGGTTAAAATGCAGACCCTAGATGAAAACCATCCTATAGCAAAAGTTGTATGGGATACGCAATTTTGGGCAAAAGTCCCCATGACCTCTTTTGACACATTTGAATGCTCAAGTGTGCCTGACAGGGTCATAGGATCCCTTCAGCCACATTTGAACATTTAATTATGTCAAAAGGGGTCATGGGAACTTCCTAGGTGTCCTAGTATGCCTTCTCGCATGTTAGGACCCCTACAAAGTCCCCATGACCCCTATTGACATATTAAAACCCTCAAGTGTGTCCTAAGGGGTCCTATGACACCTTAAGACACACTTGAGGGTTCTAATGTGTAAAAAGGGGTCATTGGGACTTCTTAGGGGTCCTAGTACACCTTATCATGTGTTATGAGCCCTAGGAAGTCTCCATGACCCCTTTTGACATATTTGAACACTCAAGTGTTTCTAAAGGGGTCATAGGACCCCTTCAGACACACTTGAGCATTCAAATGTATCAAAAAGGGTAATGGGGACTTCCCTGGGGCCCTAGTATGACTTATCATGCATTAGGACCCCTACAAAGTCCTCATGACCCCTTTTAACACATTAGAACCCTCAAGTTTGTCCTCAGGGGCCCTACTACCACTTCGAACACACTTGAGCATTCAAATGTGTGAAAAGGGATCATGGGGACTTCCTAGGGGTCCTAGTATGCCTTATCATGTGTTAGGACTCCTAGGAAGTCCCCATGACCCCTTTTGACGCATTTGAAACCTCAAGTGTGTCCTAAGGGGTTCTACGATGACTTCGGACACACTTGAGCATTCAAATGTGTCAAAGGGGTTATGGGGATGTCTAGGACCCCTTAGGACACACTTCAGCATTCAAATGTGTCAAAAGGGGTCATGGGGAATTCCTAGGGATCCTGTTATGCCTTATCATGTGTTAGGACCCCTAGGAAGTCCCCATGACCCCTTTTGAAACATTTGAATGCTCAAGTGTGTCCAAAGGGGTGATAGGACCCCTTAGGACACACTTGAGCATTCCAATGTGTCCTAAGGGGTCCTATGACCCCTTTGGACATAATTGAGTATTCAAATGTTTCAAAAGGCTTCATGAGGACTTCCTAGGGGTCCTAGTATGCCTTATCATGCATTAGGACCCCTAGAAAGTCCCCATGACCTGTATTGACACATTTGAATGCTCAAGTGAGTCCTAATGGATTCTAGAACCCCTTTAGACACACTTGACATTCAAATGTTTCAAAAGGGGTCATGGGGACTTCTTAAGGGTCCTAGTATGCCTTATCAGGTGTGAGAACCCCTACAAAGTCCCCATGACCTCTTTTGACACATTGGAATGCTCAAGTGTGTTCCAAGGGATCATACGACTCCTTAGGAGACACTTGAGGTCTCAAATGTGTCAAAATGGGTCATGGGGACTTCCTAGGCATCCTAGTACACCTTAACACTTATTGAGACCCCTAGGAAGTCCCCATGACACCTTTTGACACATTGGAATGCTTGAGTGTGTTTGAAGGGGTCCTAGAACCCATTCAAACAAACTTCAGTTATCCAATGTATCAAAAAGGGTTATGGGGAGTTCCTAGAGGTCCTAGTATGCCTTATCACATGTTAGGACCCCTAGGAAGTCCCCATGACCCTTTTTGACACATTTGAACCCTCAAGTGTGTCTGAAGGGGTTGTAGGACCCCTTTGGACACACTTGAGGATTCAAGTGTGTCAACAAGGGTCATGGGGACCTTCTACGGTTCCTAGTACATCGTATCACATGTTAGGACCCCTAGGAAGTCCTCATGACCCCTTAGGAAGCCTAAGAGTACATCATAGGGGTCTTAAGGTGTCTTAGGGGGTTGAAGGACCATTAATGGGTCCTACAACCCCTTATGACACCTTACAACCCATTAGGAAGTCTAAGAGTACATGTTAGGGGTCGTAAGGTGTTATGAGGTGTCTTGGGACCCATTAATGGGTCCTATGACCCTTGTGGCACCTTACAACCCATTAGGAACCCTCAGAGTACATCTTGGGGGTCCTAAAGTTTCTTAAGGGCTCCTAGGACCCATTAATGAGTCCAACAACCCATTATGATACCTATGACCCATTAGGATGCCTAAGAGTACATCTTAGGGGTTGTAAGGTGTCTTAAGGGGTCTTACAACCTATTAATAGGTCCTACAACCCCTTAGGACACATTACAACCCATTATGAATCCTAGGAGTACATCTTAGGGGTCGTAGGGGTCTTATGGTGTCCTAAGACACAATAATATGTCCTATGACCCCTTTAGACCCATTAATGTGTACTTGAAACCCTAAGATGTATTCTTATGGTTCCTAATAGGTCATACGGTGTCTTAATGGGTTCTATGACCCCTTATGACACCTTATGACCCATTAGAAAGCCTAAGAGTACATCTTATGGGTCGTAATTTGTCTTAAGGGGTCCTAACATCCATTAACAGCTCTTAAGATACAATAATATGTCCTATGATTCCTTGAGACCCATTAATGTGTACTAGGAACACTACTATGTATTCTTAGGGTTTCTAAGGGGTCGTAAGGAGTCTTAAGGGGTTTTATGACCCATTAGTGGTCCTATAACCCCTTATGATAGCTTACGATGCATTAGGAAGCCTAAGAGTACATCTTAGGGGTCGTAAGGTGTCTTAAGGGGTCGTAGGACCCACTAGTGGCTCCTAAAACAATTTATGACACCTTACGACCCATTAGAAAGCCTAAGAGTACATCTTAGGGGTCTTAAGGTGTCTTAAGGATTCCTAACCTATGAACCATTATGACACCTTACAACCCTAGAGACAAAGATATAGAGCACCAAGGACAATCGATCAAGATACCAAGTACATCAAAGAAGATCAACTATGAAGTTCTAAAACCTATAATGGTTTTCTAAATAACATGTAATTGTACTAGTCATACAGGACTAATATGCATTGTAAGTGGACCAATAGTGTCCAAGAATGTCAACGATTTTTTAGGGGTTACTAAGAGGTTTTCAGTGTTTAGAATAGGTCTCCAAGATATTGGAAGTCATGAGGAAGTTTATATTTTATAAGTTTTAGTTACTTTTGAATTGTTAGGAGGGAAATGAGTTTTTAATGGCTAAATGCAATTGTAATCAAACAAACATGATTGGAGTTGGTTGATATGGTTACTTAGCATCATCTTTGATACGCCCATGACAAGGGAAAGACACAATACAGCCTAGTACAAAGATTGTAGGGACTGCACAAGATTGAAGTAATAAAAGTGGTAGTTTTTTGCAAATTTCTTAATGATTGAATGTCTTATTGGATCTAATTCATTGAATGTACATTATGTATTGTATAACCTCTATAAGTCCATTTTTCAATTCATTTAGATTGAGTTCTCATTGAAGGTCTCTGACTATACCTTGACAGAGCATAGTTTGCATTGGTTTAGAAGAAGGGATTGAGATTCATCACCTTTTGTAATCATTGTGACTTGGGAATGAATCACACATGTGTATCATAGATGTCTAACACTAAATATGCAGGGAAATCTATCAGTTGTTGTAGGTGATTGCCATTTTATGACTATTGCACGGTTAAGGAACATGGAAATGCTTTCAAGGCTATTGAAGTACCACTTTGGGCCACGTAAGGGGTAGTTTTTATGATTGACAGTGTTTATCTATGTTGAATAGGTGGTGAATCCACCTTTTTTTGGTTGGGATATCACTTGGAGTTTCCAGATTGGAGAAGCTATAGTTTGGAGGGTTTGAAGGCCTAATTTAAGGCTTTTAGTGTTGCCAAGGGTCTGGGCATAATTCCTTTTGTATTTGATCATTTTGGGACATAAATAGTGTCTTTCCAAGAGTTGAGGTTGTTAGATTGTGTGGAGTTATTATTTTCTTTGAAAAACCACCATTTTTATGCAAAGTTGCAGGGTGCGGTATTATGACAGTGGTATTTCATGCAAATAAACCTATAATAATTCTCTAATATGTTGGTAAACTTGATAATGGGTATCTAAAAACCCTATTTATTTGCAAAGTGTTTCATAATTTATCTAAGTTATAGAATTTGGAAGGTCACTGCTGACCAAGAACTATGGAATTAGGCCTCCTTGTAGAATTTAAGAATTGTATGCATAACCCATAGATTGTGACCCCATAACTAGTTGATTCATTTTGAATTGGGTTATATTAGTTCTCTTGTGGCATTGTAAACATTGGTTGAATTGGTTGGGTTGAAATCTCATTCTGAGTTCATTACAGAAGGGTGTTTGAACCTTGTATTTCTCTTATAAGTTCAATCCATTATTTTTGCAAGAGTCCACTACCCTATCCTCTGCACCAAGTGGTATTAGAGAAATTAATAACATTTAGATGAAGGTTAGGTGTGTATGTCTAAGGAAGAGTTTGACGATTTTGAATAAGAGGCTCAAAACATGCCTCAAAAGATGACAAACATGGAGCTTTCTAGGATTGTGATGGATTAAGCAGAAAAGAACAAGAGAGTGGAAGAAGTCATTGAAAGGTTAACCAATCTTGTTGAGAAGAGGGGTTCAAAATATTTTTATGATGAAGGTGAAGTAGAATAGGAACCTGTCTAAGAAAGGTCGAATCCTACAGATGCTAGAATAGTTAAGATCATGAAGGCAAGTAAAGGAGGAGAATCTAAATTCAAAGTAGAGATCCCAATGTATGATGGAAAGATAGATGAGGAAGTTCTCCTTGATTGGTTCAATTCTATAGAGAACCACTTTGACCATGAGCACATTGAAGACAATCATAAGTTTAATATTGCAAAAGAAAGGCTTAAGGGTCATGCATTGTTATGGTGGAACTGCCAACAAGTAGCAAGGTGGAAGAAAAACCTGCCAAAGATAGCATCATGGCCTAGAATGATGACCAAAATGAGGGAGAAGTTTCTACTTGAGGACTACAAGGTTCAAATTTTCAAGAATATTCAACGGTTGAAGTAGAAGGACATGGATGTCTAAAGGTATACAGAGGAATTCCACAAGTTTAATATCAGAGCCTCTCATGATGAAGATGTGGAAGAGAAGGTGGCTATATATCTTGGAGGGCTGAGGTAAAACATATAGGATGGGATGATCATGGGCACACCATGGACTATTGGATATTTCTACCAGTTGGCAATGAAAGAAGAAGATAAGCTTAGAAGGAGGAAAGAGAGGCAAGGTAGTTCAAGAGGGAAACAAAATAAGAGAAAGGGAGTAAATCCAAGCTAATGATAGAAAGAGAAGGGCAAAGAGAAAGTCACATAGCATAAAAGAGAGAAAAGAAGTGGTAGAGGAAAGAGCTTCTTGGAAATTGATTCAAGTATGGTGTAGAAGGGCACCCATTCTATAAGTGTCCTAAAACAGAAGCTAAGAAGAATGATAAGAGGGTCCATTTGACTCAAGGAGAAGAAGACATCAAGCATCTAGGGGAAGAAGAAGAAAACCATGATTATGCTTATCCTGAAGAGGGTGAGTGTCTCTTGATGGGAAGGGAACCTATTCAACATACACCTAGGGTATCTATTTTTAGAACAAATTGTAAATTGTATAGAAAAATATGCAAGGTTATCATAGATTCGGGTTCATTTGATAACCTAGTGTCCTATGAGATGGTAAATAAGTTAAACATACCTAAATTTCCTATTGGTAGACCATATAGGGCCTCTTGGGTTAGTAATGATCATAATATTGTGATTAAGGAGCAAGCATATGTAGATTTTTTAATTGGGGGTTATGTTGATAGGGTTCTATGTGATATAGCTCCAATGACATGTTGTCTCATCATCTTAGGGAGACCATGGCAGGTTTCAAGGCAAACCATTCATTATGTTTTGAAGAATGAAGATGTGGTGCACAAGGAGGGAAGAAAATTCACCCTTACACCTCTTCCAAGAAAAGTAGAAGTTGGTAGCATCATTTTCTTTGGTGCAAAAACATATGTTGATTTGCAGGTTCCAAAGCATGAGAATATGGTGACTATAGACCAGGATTCCAATACCACTTTATTGGTATTGAATGATGAGTTTGTAGATAGACATGAAGCATTGATTGTGAAACACAAAATAGGGCATGAAGATGGTGTCCTCATTGGCAGAATGTGGTGTCCTTTGGAGAAAGAAATGAAGAAAATTGTAGAGGTGTCATTGAAAGACACAAGACAAGGTCTATCTGATCCTAGAAGGAAGTTGCAAGGAAAGTTTGAAGATATGCAAGATCATTGTTTGTAGCAGCATGATGACAAATTTGATCTTGGTTCCATTCCCTCTTTTGTTTCTCACTCTTTGCTTGTAGATCTAAAGGCTAAGAGGGAAGAATTTGGTGCTGATTAGGGGAGTCACAAAGAGAAGAAGATAGGGCCACCTACTAGGAGGATGGGAGGCACAAAGGCACAATCCTTTAGTTCTTGGGACAAGAACTTTTTCCAAGGTGTATGGTGTAGGGGAACCTATGAAAACAACTAGGGTCACCATGGATCCAATCAAAGGAAAGATTTTAAAGTCATCCCTAAGTGTAAGTTGGGGTGTATTTAAGCTAGGAATGACCATTTTCAATAAAGTTTCTAATGAAATATGTTTAAGTCCTATTAGTCCAAGTAGAGGACTAGGACATCAAAATCTTGTAAGTTGGGCCAATAGTGCCCCATGGGTCTAATTAGGATTTAGAAGTGTCTAAGAGATTCAATTGGACTCTATAAGTAGGATTCAATAAGTTAGAATGCTTAAATTTTAATAATTTATAAAGTTAAGAAATCAAATATTTAAATCTTAACAGTAACTTAGTTTGGGAGGGAAATACATTTTTAATGGCTAAATGTAATTTTAATCAAACAAAATTGATTGAAGTTGGTTGATATGGTTACTAGGCATCATATTTGATACACCCATGACAAGGGAAAGACACATTATGGCCCGGTACAGAGATTGTACGGACTGCACAAGATTCAAGCAATAAAAGTGGTAGTTTTTTGCAAATTTCTTGATTTTTGTATGTCTTATTGGATCTAATTCTTTTAATGTACATTATATGTGTTGTAAAGCCTCTGTAAGTCCATTTTTCATTTATTTATATTGAATTTGCATTGAAGCTCTCTGACTGTACCTTGACAAGGCATAGTGTTGGATTGGTTTAGAAGAATGGATTGTGATTCATCCCCTTTTTGTAATCATTGTGACTTAGGGATGAATCACATATGTGTATCATTTATGTCTAAAACTAAATATGAAAGGACATCAATCAGATGTTACAGGTGAATGCCATTTGATGACAGTTGTAGGGTTAAGGAACAAGAAAATGCTTGCAAGGCTATTGCAGTAGCACTTTTGGCCACAAGAGGGGTAGTTTAGATATGTTGAAGGGATGGTGAATCCAACTTTTTTTGGTTGGGATATCACTTAGAGAGTTCAGATTGGAGAAACCCTAGTTTTGGAGGGTTTGAAGGCCTAATTTAGGGCTTGCAGTGTTGCCAAGGGTTTGGGCCTAATTCCTTTTGTATTTGATCATTTTGGGACATAAATAGTCTTTGTCCAAGAGTTGAGGTTTGTTATATTGTGTGAAGTTATTAGTTTCTTTGAAAAATCATGCAAGGTGCAGTACTATGCCAGTAGTATTTCATCCGAATAAACCTATACTAAGTCTCTTATATGTTGGTAAACTTGATAATGGGTATCTAAAAACCCCATTTATTTGCAAAGTATTTCATAATTTTTCTAAGTTATAGAATTTAGAAGGTCACTATTGACTTAGAACTGTGCAATTACGCCTCCTTGTAGAATCCAAGCATTGTGTGCATAACCCATAGATTGTGACCCCATAACCAGTTGATTCCTTCTGAATTAGGTTGGATTAGTTATATTGTGGCATTAGAAACCTTGATTCAAGTGGTTGGGTTGAAATCTCATTCTGAGTTCATTAGGGAAGGGTGTTTGAACCTTGTATTTCTCTTATAAGTTCAATCCATTATTTTTTCAAGAGTCCACTACCCTATCCTCTGCACCAATAACCCTACGAGTCTTCATTATATTGGCAATTTAGACTTCCCAAGAAGGTTCCAGATATTTTAACCCTAAATTTTGAGGTCGACCATCCCTAAGATATTATTGTTCATTTTCATTTTTAGGATAGGCGCACACAACTTTTAGAAGTCAAAAATAAATTTTGAAGGAATTTAATTTTCTTCGATTTTAGGTCGCGCAAGTTCCGGAGATCATAAATCGTCACCTACTGATAACCCCATTTCAAAAATTGTGTGAAGTGTTCTAGAAGACTTGACTTTCACAATCTTTGGTTAGTTATGTTTTGACCCCATTCAGAGCCTCTAAAGCCTTGAAAATTGAGTTCAAAGTTTCTGTACCCTACTACCAATACCAAAAAAATTCAATATCTTCAAAAATAGACTTAATCTTGCAATGAAGCTTAACAGGAAAGATGATATGGCCAAAGTGAACCTCCAATGAAGAAAACAAAACATTTTGGGTTCAAATGAAAAAGTTACTAAAAATAATAAAATTCCAAACATAGAAACTCTACACAAGATAGGCCTTATTGAAAAGAAACCAGAAAATATTTTTGGAGTAATGCAAGATTTCCCTTACACCCAAGATACTCCCGCATCAATCATCAAATATATAATGATAATGTATACAATAAATAATTCTTATTTTATCTAAAGAAGGATATATCAAATGCTTAAGATTAGAATAATCTGACCAAAGCTACACACATTAACAATGCAAAGCTTCCAATATCCCTTCTTTCAAATTATGGCCTCCAAAAATTTCATATAAAGAACTTACAGATGTAACTAGTGGCTTCAACGATGAATAGGAATTGGTGGTTTTGGGCTAGTTTATAAGGGATTATAAACAATGGTAGAAATTTTGTTGTTTAAGTTTGTAAGTTGCAAGATGAACATGCTCACACAAATTTTAGCAAGGAATGCAATGCATTAAAGAGAGTTTAGCACCCCAACATAATTAAAATCATTTCAGCATGTTGCAACGCTCATTTTAAAGTGTTAATTCTTCCATTCATGTCAAATGGAAGTTTGGAGATATTGTTGTATCATCTGGAAGTGGATAGATACAAAATAAATTCGATTGATCGAATAAGGATAGAAATGGAGATAGCACAAGGAATGACATATCTTCACCATTATTTCTTTGTTCAAGTGATTCATTGTGACATGAAGCCTGGTAATCTCCTACTAGGAGATGATATGAATTCATTCATAGCATATTTTGGCCTTTCCAATCTTATTTTTGTAAATCTTATGGATTATTTGATTCTATAGCTACACTTTAAGGATCTATTGGCTACATTGCACCAGGTACAAAATTCTTATTATTGGACCATGTATTTTACTATATTTTTTATATCTTATAAACCATTGGATTTTAAAAATGACTTAGGATTAATTTATTATTGTTTATATGTTATTTTAGAGTATGGAATAGGTGGAAATATTACTACAAAGGGAGATGTTTATAGTTATGGAATTTTAATTTTAGAGTTGTTGACAAGGAAGAAAACAACAAATGATATGTTCAATGAAGGAGTCAATCTACAAAAATGGATTGAAATGCATTTTGCTAATAGAATTTCAAATGTGGTGGATGATTTTCTTCTTATAGATGTCCATGAATTAGAGACATCAATAGTAATGAAATGTCTTTCACAACTTATACAAATTGGACTATTTTGCACAAGGGAGTCTACTCAAGAGAAACCTAATATGAGGGTATGTGCAAGATCATGGTATACCACACTATGGCCTTAAGTGGCAATGAAAAATTAGAAAATCAGGGTTAGTCAACTTGACGTAGAATGTTGAACATCTTATGAACCTTATGTGAAAAAGTTCTAAGAGTAGAATTTGTAGTGCAAATTGAATTTAGTTTCTAAACTACTAGCCCTTGTTTGAAATTGTTTTGTCTAATTGTTCAAAATTTTAGATTTCAATGCAGTACTACGAAAATTTCAAGGAAAAGATAAAGATAACGTGTATGTCTGACAACCTTAATCATAATTAAATGATGATATAATTTCTTACGATTCTATATATAAGTAGTAGACTCATGCCCAGATGTGATGCATATTATTTTGTAATTTTTGGTCAAATAATTAATTAATTATGAATTTTTTGCTACAATTTTTTTAGAATAAAAGAACTCTCATGTTTGACCACCTTAACTAATTCAAAATTTTACCAAATTCAAAACTTTTTTTTTCTTATAGTAGCCGAAGCATAGAATGTGACACATGTTTTAGATTTCAAAAATGTTAAACGGTTTTAAAGTTATAGTTGTTTTTCAATCAGTATGTCAGTTATGACTTCAAAGATAACTCAATTGAAAAATAAGTAATAATTACTTACAGAACTTGAAATTTTACACCAATTATATCGATGGAAAGCCGATAATTTCTTTAAGAAATCCTTTTCGTTTCATCAATTTTAGGTGAAAAAATAATCATCAGCTACATGGTTGAAGTCTCGGTATCAAGAACTATCTAATGAAACACACCTAAAGGGTTGACCACCCACATTTGGTAATGTCTAAGAAAATACCAAGCCTAATTAGATATCTGATACAATCAGATATACAATATTTTTAGATATCTGATACTTTCAGATATCCGATAATATCAGATATCCAAAAAATCCTGCCTATTTTGAATTTTGAATTGCCCTGCTTTTTCCAATGTCAAGTTACAATACAATCGGATATTTGATATTTTTGGATATTTGTTAATATTGGATATCTAAAAAAGCCCACCCATTTTGAAATTTGAATTTCCCCACTTTTTCCAAGGTCAAGTTATAAGGATTTATACAAATATAACATTTAAATATAAGTTTGATTTATATAATTTCTCATAATTTAATTTATATTTGTATAAATACAAGTTAAATACATTCCAGGATGTTTGAGATAGGTTTCAACTTTATAGGAGTTAAGATGCAAGTTCTAGATTTTGGGGGATTTCAAAAAATTTGAGACTTAGCCAAATTTTAGGATTCAACAAGCCTTTAGTAGGGTTACCTACCATAATCCATCATAGCTTTCTAAGGTCAAATTGAAGCTATCAAAAGGATTCTCAAAGGGTTATAACTCATTTTATCCCAAATCACTTGGACCCCTTAGGACACACTTGAGGGTTCTAATGTCTCAAAAGGGGTCATGGGGACTTCATAAGGGCCCTAACACATGATAAGGCATACTAGGGCCCCTATGAAGTCCGCATGACCCCTTTTGACACATTTTAACCCTCAAGTCTATTTGAAGGGGTCGTAGGACCCCTTAGGACACACTTGAGGGTTCTAATGTGTCAAAAGTGGTCATGGGGACTTCATAGGGGTCCTAGTATGCCTTCTCACATGTTAGGACCCCTACAAAGTCCCCATGACCCCTATTGACATATAAAAAACCTCAAGTGTGTCCTAAGGGGTCCTACGACCCCTTAGGACACATTTGAGGGTTCTAATGCGTAAAAAGGGGTCACGAGGATTTCTTAGGGGTCCTAGTACACCTTATCATGCGTTATGAGCCCTAGGATGTCTCCATGACCCCTTTTGACATATTTGAACACTCAAGTGCATCCAAAGGGGTCGTAGGATCCCTTCAGACACACTTGAGCATTCAAATGTGTCAAAAGGGGTCATGGAGACTTCCTAGGGTCCCTAGTATGCCTTATCACACGTTAGGATCCCTACGAAGTCTCCATGACCCCTTTTAACACATTAGAACCCTCAATTGTGTCCTAAGGGGTCCTACTACCCCTTCAAACACACTTGAGCATTCAAATATGTCAAAAGGGGTCATGGGGACTTCCTAGGGGTCCTATTACGGCTTATCATGTGTTAGGATCAGTAGGAAGTCCCCATGACCCCTTTTGACACATTTGAACCCTCAAGTTTGTCCTAAGGGATCCTACAACCACTTCAGAGACACTTGAGCATTCAAATGTTTCAGAAGGGATCATGGGGACCTCTTGGACCCTGTAGGACACACTTGAGCATTTAAATGTGTCAAAAGGGGTCACGGGGACTTCCTAGGGGTCCTAGTACACCTTATCATGCATTAATACCCCTAGGAAATTCCCATGACCCCTTTTGAAACATTTGAATGCTCAAGTGTGTCCAAAGGGGTCATAGGACCCCTTAGGACACACTTGAACATTCTAATGTGTCCTAAGGAGTCCTATGACCCCTTTGGACACACTTGAGCATTCAAATGTTTTAAAAAGCTTCATGAGGACTTCCTAGGGGTCCTAGTATGCCTTATCACATGTTAGGACCCCTAGAAAGTCCCCATGGCTCCTATTGACACATTTGAATGCTAAAGTCTGTCTTAAGGGGTCCTGCGACCCCTTAAGACACACTTGATCATTCAAATGTTTCAAAAGGGGTTATGTGGACTTCTTAGGGGTCCTAGTATGCCTTATCACGTGTTAGAACCCCTAGGAAGTCCCCATGACCTCTTTTGTCACATTGGAATGCTCAAGTGTGTCCCAAGGGATCATATGACCCCTTAGGAGAGACTTGAGGGAAAAATTGTGTCAAAAGGGGTCATGGGGACTTCCTAGGGGTCCTAGTATGCCTTAACACATGTTAGGACCCCTAGGAAGTCCCCATGACCCCTTTTGAAACATTAGAATGCTCAAGTGTGTTCGAAGGGGTCCTACAACCCCTTGGAACACACTTGAGCTATAAAATGTATCAAAAAGGGTCATGGGGAGTTCCTAGAGGTCCTAGTATGCCTTATCATGCATTAGGACCCCTAGGAAGTCCCCATGACCACTTTTGACACATTTGAGCCCTCAAGTGTGTCTAAAGAGCTCGTAGGACCCCTTTCGACACACTTGAGGATTCAAGTGTATCAATAGGGTTCATGGGGACCTCCTAGGGGTCCTAGTACACCTTATCACATGTTAGGACCCCTAGGAAGTCCTCATGACCCCTTAGGAAGCCTAAGCATAAATCTTAGGGGTCTTAAGGTGTCTTAAGGGGTCAAAGGACCATTAATGGGTCCTACGACCCCTTATTACACCCTACAACCCATTAGGAAACCTAAGAGTACATCTTAGGGGTCGTAAGGTGTTATAAGGTGTCTTAGGACCCATTAATGGGTCCTATGAGCCTTGTGACTCCTTACGACCCATTGGAAATCCTAAGAGTTCATCTTGGGGGCCATAAGGTTTTTTAAGGTGTCCTAGGACCCATTAATGGGTCCTCCAACCCCTTATGATACCTACGACCCATTAGGATGCCTAAGAGTACATATTAGGGGTTTTAAGGTGTCTTAAGGGGTCTTACGACCTATCAATAGTTCCTACGACACCTTATGATACATTACAACCCATTAGGAATCCTAGGAGTACATCTTAGGGGTCGTAAGGGGTCTTATGGTGTGCTAAGACACAATAATATGTCCTATGACCCCTTTAGACCCATTAATGTATACTTGAAACCCTAAGATGTATTCTTATGGTTCCTAATAGGTCGTAAGATGTCTTATTGGGTTCTACGACCCCTTATGACACCTTATGACCCATTATAAAGCCTAAGAGTACATCTTAGGGGTCGTAAGTTGTCTTAAGGGGTCCTAACATTAGTTAACAGCTCCTAAAATATAGTAATATGTCCTATGATTCCTTGAGACCCATTAATGTGTACTTGGAACACTAATATGTATTCTTAGGGTTCCTAAGGGGTCGTAAGGTGTCTTAAGGGGTTCTAGGACCCAATAATGGTCCTGCAACCCCTTATGACACCTTACGACCCATTAGGAAGCCTAAGAGTACATCTTAGGGGTCGTAAGGTGTCTTAAGGGGTCGTAGGTCCCACTAATGGCTCCTAAAACACTTTATGACACCTTACGACCCATTAGAAGGCCTAAGAGTACATCTTAGGTGTCTTAAGGTGTCTTAGGGATTCCTATCCTATGAACCATTATGACACCTTACAACCCTAGAGAGAGAGAGAGGGAGAGAGAGAGAGGGAGAGAGAGAGAGAGAGAGAGAGAGAGAGAGAGAGAGAGACGAGAGAGAGAGAGAGAGAGAGAGAGAGAGAGAGAGAGCACCAAGGAATATCGATCAAGATACCAAGTACATCAAAGAAGATCCACTATTAAGTTCTAAAACCTATAATGGTTTTCTAAATAGCATGTCATTATAATAGTCATAAAGGACTAATATGCATTGTAAGTGGACCAATAGTGTCCAAGAATGTCAAGGATTGTTTAGGGGTTACTAAGAGGTTATAAGTGTTTTGAATAGGTCTCCAAGATGTTGGAAGTCATTAGGAAGTTTATATTTTATATTTTTTAATTTGTTTTGAGTTGTTTTCATAGTTGATAGATTCAAATTTTCAAACATAATGGTTACATTGTCTTTTAGTGGGAAACACATGCATAGGAGTCTTTTGGTATTCCTCTTCAAATGTAACTGCCAAGAAATGGTTGGAGTGGAAGAGGAATTAAGTCATTAAATGATAGTAGAGTCTATTTTTTGTGGAGAGGATGCTGAAATGTACGAATTATTCTCTGAGATGTAAATAAGGTTTAGATTATCTGTAAGTCTAGTCTTGGTTTTTTATCACAAAAAATTGGGTGTTGTTGTATGGATCATATCTCCCAACTCAATTGTTGCATCTTTCTCATCTTGGAGTATGTTTTAGAGAACCTAATTATACCCATCCTCACCAGAGTGATTTTTCATATATTGTTTTATTCAAAAGATATTCATGATAGAGTACGGGTCTATGCAGACTTGTCTTGGTTTTTTATCACAGAAAATTGTGTGATGTTGGGTGGATCAAATCTCCAAACTCAACCATTGGATCTTTCTCATTTTGGAGTATGTTTTAGAGAACATAATTATGCCCATCCTCACTAGAGGGATTTTTTATATATTGTTTTATTCAAAAGTTATTCATGACAGAGTATGAGTCTATGTAGAGGGTAGCGACAGGAGAGGTTTGGATGAATTTTTAAGATGCATGCACTAGTGCTTAGTGCCTCTGCATTAGAGATCTCATAGGTATTATTATTATAATATTAATACTAATGTTAATATAAAATCATTAATATTATAAAAAATGATATGTATAACAATAATTAAAAACTAAAAACAAATGAAAATAACATGGAATGAAAAAGTTTGAAATTGCAAATGTTGAAATTTTAAATGGAAAGAAAAATTTTGGCAGCAAAAATCTGATATCTGATTTGAAAAATTTGAAATGCGATTTCAAATCTGATATCCGATTTTAAATCTGATATCTGAGTTCAAATCTGATATCTGATTAGGCTTGTGCATTTGCTTTTGGTTTGGTCATGTGTACTGACACCCAGGCCTACTAAAAAGTCAACACACTTTTTAGCGCATTTTTGGACGAGTGAAAAGAGGATTTTTTCACATTGCCACTTTTTGGCATACCATGATCCTGCACATTCCCATGACTGAGGTAGTTGATAGATTAAATATAGTTAGAGGTGCATTTCTTGGTACCCCCATCACTCCTAAATTACCAATAGATATCTCACATTTTATTAAAAGGGAAAGAAATAAAAATACCACTGAATCAAGATAGAGGGGAAGTTCATCTACATATACATCTACATCCTAAGCCCAAATAATTTCTCATGCTTTATCTTTTGGCTGGTAGAAAGAATAATTATGTACTAATGTATTATTTTGGATACTATAGTCTTATGTAAGTAGATGAAATAATGTTCAAATTTGTGCTACCTATATAGTATAATATATGATGACATGATTTAGGGATCCACAATTAAAATTATGAGTGAAAAGGATAAGAAAATGTGATGTATTTTGGACATACCAATCATCTGGATACATAGTTAAACATATATCTGAGTACAAAGAAAAATCTCATAAAAGAGATTTATGGTTTTTTTTAAAATTATTGAATAATAAATATTTTGAGGTATTACGTTTATATCTTTGGAGTTATGTATGCTATTTCAAATTTATTTTATATTATATTGGTTTCTCATTGTTGAATAGTTGTTAAAGTTGTATTAAAAATTTTCACAATTATTTATAGAAAGTATTTAGAAATCAATTATTCCTTCTATGTTTAAAATGAAGATTGTTTTTATGTAAAATTTGATAATAATAAAATTAAACTAAATTGGTTCATCACCATTCTATAAATGATAACTATTAAATATATAATTCTAATTTTTTATCACATTGAAAATTTTAACATTTTTATTGAAATTTATCAATTAAACTAGAAAAATTCTCTCATTATGACATTTACTATAATATTCTTGAGATATTTTTAAATATTTATTATTTATAAAATAAGATAAAAATTATAAAGAACAAACAAACAAACAACAAAAAAAAATAGAAATAAGAGGTTAGATACAATGATCTCCCTTTTCCTTTAGTGATGCTCATTACGAAATAAGTTTATCAGTGTGAAAGAAGTTCATCACACATTGATTTTTATGCATCATTCTAAAAAAATAAAATCTTATCAATAAGACCTTTTGTAGAAGGTTCTAATATTAAATTATTTAACTTGTTCTAGAATTCATTATGTACAACTAATTGTTTGGAAATTCTCATTCTCTTTAATATTGAGAAAACTATTCTAAAAGAAGTACACATATAAAATACATTACTAGATGCATCACAAAAGAATGGAGTGGACTCCAATCAAAGAACATAGAAAATTTACTTTACCCATTATCTCGATATCCCCATCTTGAGCATTGTCAGATTTTTCCAGTCCGTAAATCAAATAGTTTTATATCTTCGTTATGGTAGCTCTATATAACAAACCATTCCTAAATCATTGTATGATTTACAAATGCAACACTTCAATTATCATTTATGTTGTTTGCTAAAACAGAGTGACTAGATCATATTTAAAATTGCAAGTTTTATTTTTTTGAAATTGGCTAAATTCCTTTCAACAAGTTTATTCCTTCTTTAAGTATCTTATCTTGTACAAACTTCCACCATGTGAGAGAGGTTCCTCTCAACCTAGTCTTTTCCACCTTAACTTTTTGTGGATCAGTCACATTATCACACTCAAAATGATTTTCCAACCCTTCTATCCACTTTATCATTACTTTTGGCTCTATTTCTCCACTGAACACAGGGACACCCTCTAGGGATTTTCCACCCATAGGTTTCAAATCTCTAAGAAAGGGTTCTTCTTGCAATATTGGATCAATCTGTGGCACCTCATCTTCCACTGCCATTGATTTTACTTTTCCCTTTGTCTCTTTAACATTCTCACTAATAAAGCATCATGTTTTTTTAGGATGACCAATATACCACACAAAACATGATGAAATTAGTTGTTCACATCCACTTATTTTCTTTTATATTATTCACACTTATTTTCTTTTATATCATTTTGTACTATTATTGTTGTTTTATCGTAGATATATGGAAATGGATATGAGCAACTATTTTTTTATAAAAAATTCCTTGGTAAATATTGATTTGAATTACTTTATCATGAAAAAAAATGCATATGAGCTTGTTAAGATAGTGAAACTTTCTATATCCCACCTTCTAGGTTCTAAGGTCATTACTTATGTGTCCTATAAATCTGTGAGACATATTTTGTTAATATGAATAAGATTCGATGTGAAAGAGACATAGATTAAAAAATAAGATCCAAGAGTAGAAGTTATTAGTGAAGCATACCATGCTAGTTATAGGTGAAGAGATACCCAAATTAATGACTACACTAATACATTTGGGGTGAAATTGTGACGGCCATTTGCGACGGCAGGCAAATGTCATGTGGTTTTGCTCTTTTTTTTTCAAATATAGCCCGACACCGTCGCAATTTGCGACGACAATACATTTGTCACTGTCGCAATTGCGACGTTGTCGGGATATAAGCACAAAATTTAAAAGGAACGTTGTCATGTGTGTTTTCAACAGCGCCGTAACCCTCCGCCAAATCACATCAGGATATAACGGCAAACAAAATAAGAACGTTGTCATTTGTGTTTTCAACAGCGTCGTAACCCTCCGCGAAATCACATCGGGATATAAGGGCAAAAAAAACAAGAACGTTGTCATTTGTGTTTTCAACAGCGCCGTAACCCTCCGCGAAATCACAACTACAATTTTTGAGTACGTTGGGTTTATTTTTCTTTTGTCATTATTATGTAATCTGGTATTCAGCTGTTAGAGAGCTAAAATACCCAGAAATGAGGACATATCTATGTTGAATTTATTGTTAGCGGCTTTGGTTATTTAGAAGTTTAATTTTATTTGTTCATCTTTCAAGCACAAACATTTTGTGGACCGTAACGTCTTCATTGTTTCGGGTATGCAGTGAAACAGCCCTAACTTGCAATTGCGATGTTGTTGGGATATAAGGGCAAAAAAAAAAAGGAACGTTGTCATTTGTGTTTTCAACAGCACCGTAACCCTCCGCGAAATCACATCGGGATATAAGGGCAAAAAAAAGAAGAACGTTGTCATTTGTGTTTTCAACAGCGCCGAGAGAGATTCCCTCCGCGAAATCACAGCTACAATTTCTGAGTACGTTGGGTTTATTTTTCTTTTGTCATTATTATGTAATCTGGTATTCAGCTGTTAGAGAGCTAAAATACCCAGAAATGAGGACATATCTGTGTTGAATTTATTGTTAGCGGCTTTGGTTATTTAGAAGTTTAATTTTATTTGTTCATCTTTCAAGCACAAACATTTTGTGGACTGTAATGTCTTCATTGTTTCGGGTATGCAATGAAACAGCCCTAACTTGCGACTACCTTCACGGTACTTGTGTACATTATCATGTTGTCTTTACAGTGACTGTCCTCATTCAAGTGGCAATTACACAAGGGACAGTCACTGTGAGATGTCCTCATTTGTGACAAGGACAGTCACACTTAGGACATCTCATAGTGATATTCCCTTGTGTAATTTCCACTTGAATGTATTGCTATTGAACCAGATTAATGCTTTTCTTCTTCAACAAATGAGGACAGTCACTGTAAAGACAACATGATAATGTACACAATTACTAAAAAATGATCTTGTTAATTGATGTAACACTTTGTCTTGCTCACTCCCTATCCTTCACTAGGGTCTCTTTAGGCCAATGTTTTGACTTGATAGGGTACTTAACTATCCCTACACTCTTTAGGTATCTCTACCCAAGATCCCACTCCTTCAACTAGTGCACACCAACAAGAAATACAACGAACTCTGCTCAATACCAATCTAGCTACTAGGACACTCCTAGTCTTGTCTTCACAAATTGAAACACATTCAACTAGAACTTTACTCCATGGAGACGCTGGCCACTAGGACCTCTATTGGTTTCAATATTACTCCTTCACCTATACTTTTCATTAGTACTTCAATCCGGTTCATCAAACCATGCATGCCAATTGCACGCAAAAATAGGCTGCTAGCAATTAGGCCTTTGTCAAGCCTTTTTGTTTATATTAAGCCACCTAAAGGGCTTAGGATTCAGATGCCCTTTATTGAGAACTCCAAGATATCTAAGGTCTTCTCCTCCTAGATTTTTTGTACACCAACTGCTACAGCCATGCCTGAAAACAAGTATTTTGACACAACTTGGACAGTTTGACTAAGAGTTTGTTTTCTTAGCAGCCAAAGAAACTCACCCAATCTTCTAATTTGACTTGGGGCTTCTTTAGATGTGTGTCTACCTCTCCATGAGATTTTAGTTGAAGCAACCAACGCATTCAACTTGTTGTAATCTTCTTGTAATGATTTGTCATCCCTAACTGTGCTCAACTGACTCACCTAGGACATCATTGCAAACATAGAAAATGAGCTTTCCAGGGCCCCTCCTTCCAAACATATAGTACATGGAGTCTCCTCACCCATTCCAAGAGCCCGTACAAAATTGACAATGGAATGATGAGCTAAGACTCCATTTGTTCAACCTGCCTGGTTCAAACCAATGATAGGGTACTTAACAAAAGAATTAACAAACTAGTTGGAATGCTTCAAAACTCAAAAAAAACACAACATAGAATAAAAAAACAACTTGTACTAACTTTTCCAATAGACACTGCGAGCTATCTAATCCATTAATCAACTGAAAACAAAGAAACAAAAAAACTCAAGAATTCACTAAAACCGTGTTACTCTACAAATCTTCTTAATTCCAAATGTTTTTCCCCCCAACCTTTTGCACAGATCGATGGAGGCCTCTTATAGTTGATCTGATGCCTAATTCAATGGTTTCATATAGTTACATAACCATCTTACTCGAAAATGCTCCCTTGCACAAATGTTGTCAATGTTGTGAATGACAACATTGACAACTTGTTACAACCTTTGGGATTTTGGTTCAAAACTTATTGTTCAAACACCATAAGACCCTAACCATGACTTAGTTAGGCTATTTAGACCTCACATAGGCCACTTCTACACTTCTTTGCCCAATTTGACCCCTAAATGCTTCATTCCCACTTTTGCCACAATATTGGTAACTTGGGTACAAATTGGCACTTGCCTTCACAAAGGTCACACATGAGGACATCTCACAGTGATCGATTGTCCCTTGTGTAATTGCCACTTGAATGTATTTCTATTGAACCACATTAATGCTTTTCTTCTTCAACAAATGAGGACAGTCACTCTAAAGACAACATGATAATGTACACTCACTGTAAGGACAGTCACAAATGAGGACATCTCACAGTGACTGTCCCTTGTGTAATTACCGCTTGAATGTATTGCTATTGAACCACATTAATGCTTTTCTTCTTCAACAAATGAGGACAGTCACTCTAAAGACAACATGATAATGTACACTCACTGTAAGGATAGTCACAAATGAGGACATCTCACAGTGACTGTCCCTTGTGTAATTGCTGCTTGAATTACACAAGGGACAGTCATTGTGAGATGTCCTCATTTGTGACAAGGATAGTCACACATGAGGACATCTCACAGTGATTGTCCCTTGTGTAATTGCCACTTGAATGTATTGCTATTGAACCACATTAATGCTTTTCTTCTTCAACAAATGAGGACAGTCACTCTAAAGACAACATGATAATGTACACTCACTGTAAGGACAGTCACAAATGAGGACATCTCATAGTGACTGTCCCTTGTGTAATTTCCACTTGAATTACATAAGGGACAGTCATTGTGAGATGTCCTCATTTGTGACAAGGATAGTCACACATGAGGACTTCTCACAGTGATTGTCCCTTGTGTAATTGTCACTTGAATGTATTGCTATTGAACCACATTAATGCTTTTCTTCTTCAACAAATGAGGACAGTCACTCTAAAGACAACATGATAATGTACACTCACTGTAAGGACAGTCACAAATGAGGACATGTCACAGTGACTGTCCCTTGTGTAATTGCCGCTTGAATTACACAAGGGACAGTCATTGTGAGATGTCCTCATTTGTGACAAGGACAGTCACACATGAGGACATCTCACAGTGATTGTCTGTAATGTCCCCTTTTTGGCTAACTTGGAAAACAGGAACAATTACTCCACTTCTCAGACTTACTCTATCAGATACTTACAATTAAACTAAGTAATGGAGGTTACTTAAGATATCAACCGCTATTTCAGATTCAATCACAATATGTGTGCAAGATGATATTGATACCAATATGTTTAATAGCACTGTCGGATATAATGATATGAAATATGCTATGAATATGATGTTTCCTATCACTTATAGTGATAGTATAATGATGGTATGTCTGATATAAACAATATCGATATACAATCAATAAGTATTGCTTACAACAATGTATTTGCTGTGTCTGATATGATGATGTAATTATGCAAATGTGTAATATCGCTATGAGTGATATGTTGCTATTTCAGATTCTGAATTATATGCTTGCAACTTCAAATATTGATGCTGTTTCTGACTATCCTTTCTATCTGTGCAATCATGGTGTTGTCTCTGATCTGCAATGATAAACTTGAAACCAAACTGCCAAAGGCAGATGCTCTATTGAGTATATCCAAATATGGAAAAGTAAATAAAGTTCTAATGATGCCTTGAGTGACTGACGAGAATGCATTCTTATATTGTCTTTAACAAATGAAGAGATGCTATGAATGAGACGTGTCTTGTTTCTTCCTCCATGTCCCTTTGTTAAGCACACCTTTCCATAATCCGACAGTTCACATAATATTATTTCATTATTTTCTGATCATAGATAACTCCCAGATTGACTCAATATCAAATCTTTTTATGAAGGTAATCTTCCCTAATTGGTAGTGCAACCAGTAGTTAACATCCATTGTGTTTGTATTAGTTTGGTCTAACTATCATTAGTATTTAGTCAATCGATATTAACTCTTGCCTTATCCCATATTGTTATGATGATATCCAATCTTTCTACTCTGATATAAGTCGATATCATTTTTTGATAATTGTCCATTTATTGGTTGATTGCCGGCAATGGAGTTTGATCTTCAAATTGACTTCCATTCCTGTTAATACTTAAGGATACATTGTACTTATTATCCATGACTGATGCCTCATTCATCAATAGCTTGTGATATAATCACTGATGCTTTTGTGTTTCTACAAGATGTGGTTTATCTCAGACAATCGATAATCTTTCAATCCTTTAGTCGATATCCTCCTATGTGGTGTCTATTGATATAGATAGTAGAATTCAATCTAGTTTATGTTATTGTCATGATAACATAGGAAGTGATGGTGCATATTTGCTAGCGGGTCTTCATGTTTGATATTGCTTTATCGGATATGTCATTGTCTAAACTTGTGCAATTAATGATTATTTATAATATATGAATGGTTATCCTTCTTGCTTATCAATACATCTTCTGAAACACATAGCGACCTATCCCTTATTCATATCATGTTGATCTTGACTTCATAGTATTTGGTTCATTAATCATCCTCTCATGGTATCGATGTGTAATGACTAGTGATTGTTGTATCACTTCTTCGTTCCTCATCGTGATAGATAATGCAGATGTTTAATGTAGATGTATATCGATTACAGATATTCGATATTGCTTTAAACGTTATTATTATTATTATTATTATTAATGTTATTGTTATTATTAAATATTATAATTAATGATGTTAGTAATATTAATAATATTATAATAAATATTATTATAGTGATAACATATTGTTTTATATTGAGAGGTTTATTAATATTATTTATATATTAAAATTATTATATCAATAATTGATTTAATATTATTACTTAATATATTATTATAATATAATATATATAATTTATTAATAATTATTTATTATTAATTTATATTATAATTATAATCATAATTATATTATTTATTAATATTTTAATATTATTTAATTAACATATTACTTATTATGCTAACTATATATTATTATTATCTTTTGATAATAATTATATATTATTGTTATATACCGTTAATAATAGATTATTATATATCATCTAATCATTTTATTATTATACTAAGTTCAATATGTCACGGCTCATGACATTGTCCCTTGTGTAATTGCCACTTGAATGTATTGCTATTGAACCACATTAATGCTTTTCTTCTTCAACAAATGAGGACAGTCACTCTAAAGACAACATGATAATGTACACTCATTGTAAGGACAGTCACAAATGAGGACATCTCACAGTGACTGTCCCTTGTGTAATTGCCACTTGAATTACACAAGGGACAGTCATTGTGAGATGTCCTCATTTGTGACAAGGACAGTCACACATGAGGACATCTCACAGTGATTGTCCCTTGTGTAATTGCCACTTGAATGTATTGCTATTCAACCACATTAATGCTTTTCTTCTTCATTAAATGAGGACAGTCACTCTAAAGACACCATGATAATGTACACTCACTGTAAGGACAGTAAAAAATGAGGACATCTCATAGTGACTGTCCCTTGTGTAATTGCCACTTGAATGTATTGCTATTCAGCCACATTAATGCTTTTCTTCTTCAACAAATGAGGATAGTCACTCTAAGGACAACATGATAATGTACACTCACTATAAGTGTACATTATCATGTTGTATTACAAATGGACCTTATGTTGGTCGGGTTATAAGTGCAAAAAAAAAAAGGAACGTTGTCATTTATGTTTTCAACAGCGCCGAGAGAGATTCCCTCCGCGAAATCAAGCGGGTTATCATTTGTGTTTTGAACAAAGCGGGTTGTCATTTGTGGTTTGAACAGCACCGAGAGAGATTTCCTCCGCGAAATCAAGCGGGTTGTCATTTGTGTTTTCAACAGCGCCAAGAGAGATTCCCTCCGCAAAATCACAGCTACAATTTCTGAGTACGTTGGGTTTATTTTTCTTTTGTCATTATTATTTAATCTGGTATTCAGCTGTTAGAGAGCTAAAATACCCAGAAATGAGGACATATCTGTGTTGAATTTATTGTTAGCAGCTTTGGTTATTTAGAATGCTTCCCCACAATACTTAATTACACAAGGGACAGTCACTGTGAGATGTCCTCATTTGTGACAAGGACAGTCACACATGAGGACATCTCACAGTGACTGTCCCTTGTGTAATTGCCACTTGAATGTATTGCTATTCAACCACATTTATGGGCCCGTTTGGACCACGACACACAGTAGCATCTACAGAGAAGAATATCCCAGGTGTAACAAGTTGTAAGAATATACCAACAGTTCTAAGAAGTTCCCTAGCACGTAGTAGCATCTACAGAGAAGAATATACAACATGAGGGCAGCCACTGTAAAGACAACATGATAATGTACACTCATTGTATGTGTAAATTATCATGTTGTCTTTACAGTGACTGACCTCATTCAAGTGGCAATTACACAAGGGACAGTCACTGTGAGATGTCCTCATTTGTGACAAGGACAGTCACACATGAGGATATCTCATAGTGACTGTCCCTTGTGTAAGCCACTTGAATGTATTGCTATTCAACCACATTTATGGGCCCGTTTGGACCACGGCACACAGTAGCATCTACAGAGAAGAATATCCCAGGTGTAACAAGTTGTAAGAATATACCAACAGTTCTAAGAAGTTCCCTAGCACATAGTAGCATCTTCTAATTGTCTATACCACTTCACAAGGTATTGTTTGCACACATTGTTTTTGGTTCTTTTGATGACCCTTGTTTTGAAATTGCTATTAGGCCTTGTAGCTTATATGTTTTGATTGCTGGAGAGCTTCTAAAGCTAAGCAAGAAGACCATTGCATGAGTTATAGCTGCGCGCTCAGGTTTGAAAATTGTATATTTTTTAATCTAATGTATATTTTAATCCTTTTGCCATGTCATGTAATATGTCGTGCCTTGTAGCTTATATGTTTTGAAATTGATGTTAGGCCTTGTAGCTTATATGTTTTGATTGCTAGAGAGCTTCTAGAGCTAAGCAAGAAGGCCTTGTAGCTTATATGTTTTGTGTACTTTTGACAATTTTGCTTAGTCACTGAAAGTTGTAGACCGAAGTTTTCATAGCCCAATTTTTGCTTCCTGCGAAGAACGATCATGTCAGATAATATAAGTGAAGAACAAAATAGGGAGACAATCGCTAGATTGTGGTCTAACTTGAAAAGAAAAGGTGATGGAAAATGTTATTGTCCCTGCAAAATTTGTAAGGGCTTAAACCGTAGAAGATTGCTAATCAAAACAGTTAAGAGACATTGTAGGGAGAATGGTCACATTGAAGGGGGGCATGACTATCATCCACTGGTAAGTTGTTCATTATATCATTTTAACAATTTATATACATATGAAATCACTTGATGATGAGTTGAAGATCATGGTTTATTTATGTTAATCAATTTTATATAGGTTGATCTCCCCAGGGAAGTACATGATATGGAGGAACATGGGGGTGCGAATATCCAAGGTGAAGATAATGATCCCATGGAAGATGATGATCATGTGCCAGAAAACACAATTGAAGATGATGGTATAAATACATTGATCCATGACACATTTAGTCCAAGCGGATCTGATCATGATGATGATGATAACCTTGATGTACCTCTACTTGAGAAGGCATACGAGCCCCTATACAAAGACTCCCAAACAACTCTTCTCTCTGTTGTATTGTTGTTGTTGAACTTGAAGGTTATGAATGGTTTATTCAACATAACAATGTCACGTATGTTAAGGTATGTCATATATGTCTTTATAGTTAACAAAGGGTGAATAATGTACCACTAATATTGTTTATATTAACAACTTATATTTTTTGCTGTAGATTGATAGGCGAGTTTTTGTTACCACCATCAAATATTCTACCTCGCTCATATCGAGAATTATCTGCTATTATGAAAGATATTAGAATGGAGTATCAAGAAATACATGCTTGTCCCAATGATCATATTATATATTATAAAGAACATGAATTTGCAACACAATGCCCTGTATGTCATACGAGTAGATATCGAACAGATCGAATAACAAAAAAGGTGCCTCACAAGGTTCTTTGTTACATCCCCATTATTCCACGGATGCGACAATTATTCAGGTGTACTAGCTTGGCACAATTTATGGATTACCATGCACGCAATAGAAGTCGAGATGACATTATTTGAATCCCTGCGGATGGTTCAGCATTTATGCACATAGAGGAAAAGTGGCAACACTTCAAAGAAGAACCTCGTAATCTCAGGCTTTCATTGGCAGCGGATGGTGTCAATCCATTTGGAGAGATGAGATCTGTTTGCTCGGTGTGGCCTGTTTTTGTTATCAACAATAACATTCCTCCGTGGATGTCAATAAAGAGGGAGCACATTATGTTGGCAATGATTGTTCCAGGTATTTTATCATTTGATAGTTATTAATTTACATGTACTTACAAATCTTACAGTAAAATGGTCACAATAATTATGTAATGTTACTGTTCATTCAAGTAGGTAAATATCAAGTTAAAGATATGAATGTATATATTGAGCCTCTTATTGATGAGTTGGTGGAGTTATGGAACGGTGTCACTATGTATGACGTGTCTAGACCAATAGGACAAAGACAATTTCAATTCCATGCAATACTTGTATGGACAATACATGATGCCCCAGGGCTAACACATTTTTGTGGTATGTTATAGTGAATTCAAGTTGCGCATGATAATTCTAATTATAAAAATCAACATATTTAATAATCCAATTATATCATTATCTTGTAGGTCTTCAAACAAAGGGAAAATTTGCATGTCCAGTTTGTGGTCCAAAGATGAAATCTCGTCATTCAAAAAGTTTAGGAAAGCATGTGTTTGATGAGTACAGACACTTCCTCCACAGGAATCATAAGTATCAAAGTATGGAAAAACATCTTTTCAATGGGAAAGAAGAGACTACATCAAAGCCACGAAGAATGACACCTCGCCTATGGAAGTTGGAATATAATAGAATTAATCATCGAGGTAATGTCGTTCCACTTAATGGTTTATGTTTGTAATTTATATATTTCTATTGTGATTTTTGTTTACTAATTATGTAATTGATGATCGTGAAGGTCGTCAAGGCACTACTGACAACCTTCCAAAGGGACTAAAAAGCTATCCCAGACAATTTAGTAGGTTGCCCTACTACGAGGACCTACAAATTGTGCATTTGTTTGATCTTATGCATGTTGGAAAGAATATAACAGAGACATTGTGGAAAATACTGGATGGAAGGCGTGACAAAGAAAAAATTGTCAAAATTTGTAATGACATTCATGAATCCAATCATGCACTGAAGAATTTCATTCACTCAAATAGCAATAGAGATCAGATTAATATAAGTGCCCTTCCTTGGTTATTAACGGAGCAGCAAAGTGATGCCATAAAAGAAGTCATACGAAAAATTTGATTTCCCACAGGATTTGCTAGGAACATAAGCAATCTCATATCAAAGAAAAGTGAATTTGGGCCAGGGCTCAAAATGCATGATTGGCATACTTTCATCAAGGTAAGTTATGTTCTTCTGTATTTACAATATATTCATAAACTACGTGTACTATTCATTATGTTATGTTAGAAAATAATGAAATGATTGGTTTATAATTACTGCAGTACGCGCTACCTCTATCTCTCCCAGAGCACTTCAACAATAACATCAAACAAGTGATATATGATGTTGGAAAATACATGAGGTAAGCAGTAATATCTGTTCAATTTGTTGTATATATTTATTATATTCGCGATTTGTTTTTCTTGCTATGTAATCTATTGTATATTATTTTGTAAAGTCTCGTATTTATATATTTTTTGTGACTTGAATCTCTTAATGTAGGTGGTTGTCATCTAAAGAAATCCATAAAGAAGATATAAACTATTGGAAGAGAAGAATTCCTCATTTATTGTGTGAAATGCAAAAGTGTCTACCTCCAACTTTTTTCAATGCACAAGAACACTACCTCATACACCAAGTTGAGGAGATTGAATTGTGTGGACCTGCACACACTAGGTCAATGTGGATGGTTGAGAGGCACTTGAAATCTTTGAAGGCTTTGGTTCGACAAAGAGCACATCCTGAGGGTTCTATGGTAGAGGGATACATGGTATACCAGACTATGGTGTACATTACTGAATATCTTCCTAAGTTTGCTTCAAATATCCATGTAGATCGCATTTGGGATCTCGACCCTTTTAAAAAATTCAAAGGGGAGTACTTGATGGGGAAAGGTAGATTGAGGAAAGTGACAGGTAATAAATTATAAGATGTTATTGTAATAAATTATTTCTTAATCTTCAAAATAAATCGGTTGTAAGTCGTCTATTTTTTTTTTGTATAGTTGCTCGAGAGTGGGATGCACTACATTTGTATATTGCAAACAATCTTGATTGGATGACGGTATGGATTGAACGATGTCAACATTCTGGTCACACATTAACATGGGAAGGTGTATCTTCATTGGTTAAAGAAGCTCATCGTAATGGAGATTCTAATGTTACGCAAAGGGAAATAGATTTAGCATATGGTTTAAGAGATTTCCAGGTACGTACAAAATTATTAATCACCCGTATGTTTATCAACTCACGATATAATAATTTTGACATGTTTCACATATTATTGCAGGTTAAACACCACAAGGGTATGTTCTGTAATGGTCAAAAATTTCGCGTCAAAGTGTTGGATGACACGAAGAAAACTTGTGATTCTGGAATAACTGCAGTCTTTCAAGTGACTAATATTTCATCTAGAAATGACTTAGATCCTCAAGAGTCTAAAAATCAATACTATGGCATTTTGGATGATATATTTGAGTGCGACTTTAGTTCCTTCAAATTAGTACTCTTTGTTGTCAAATGGTACAGGTTACGACTTAATCCAAATGATCCTAATAGAACTGTTATTGAACATGATAATGGATTTACAATGGTTAATACAAGGTCGTTTGAGCCAGTTGGGGATGAGCCCTATGTTCTTCCAAGCCAATGTGAACAGGTATTTTACTCAGAGGTTTCACATAAACCGGGTTGGTCATTTGTTGTTAGACATGAACCGAGAGGAAGGCCGATAAAGTATAATGCGATGGAAGAAGAAGATACCGAAGAAGTAGAAGATGATGTAGATGATGATCAGGATCGACAATTATTGGATGATGTTCCTGAGACAAATTTTCATGAAGAAGAAGAAGAAGAAGATGATGCTGCTACTGATGATGATGATGAAGATGATGTTGATGTTGATGATGATGATGTTGATGATGACGACAACGATGACGATGACGAGGACAATGATGATGACGACGATGACGAGGATGATGATGATGATGATGATGATGATGATGATGATGAGGATGATGATGATGAAATTTAAAGGTATGCCATCAATCCTTAATGTATTTAATATTCATTTCTTGATAGAAATATATTTGTCTTAAATGGTTACATAGTTTATTCATTATCTATTTAAAAGCTATAAGTGTTATAATGTGTACGTTTTAATGTTTTTAATTTTTATGTGATGCTTATGATGGATGTGATTATGATTATGATGTGATTATGCTCACGATAATTGAATTACATTTGCAGGAAATTGAACCCCTTTCAAGAGCACCCCGCACAGTCTCATGGATCGACAGGTATAAGTCAATACACCTTATAGAAAGTATATTTAATACACTTATCAATAGTAAGATTGATGTCTTCTAAGATCTCTCCCATTTGCAGGTACCAGCAAATAGGTATTTGTCAGAAGTGTCTTCCTCGAGTGAGGGAAATATAGGAATAGAAGAGGAAAGTGAGACATGCAGTTTATCTAGAATAGGGAGATTAACTAGAGGTCAAAGGACTAGAAGGAAATTCAATAAACACATGAAATTTTTCCTTGCTCAAGGGGGGTCATGTTCTTATGATGATGAGATGAAAGGCGACATCGAGATGCCCTTGAGGTACCAACATCTACAGAAACATTGGGTACCCAAGGAACTTCCTCCAATAAACACTGATTTTTGTGTTAATGAGAGGATATATCGCATAGCACCATCATCATTACATGGTTTGGGCCTATTTTCTATGGATGGCATAAAGGTGTCTTACAACAAAGTTTCTGAATTGATGGAGTATGTTGGACCATGTTACGATTACAAAAGTTGGATGCATATTGTTCAATATAAAAAAAGTATGCGTAGGTATGCACTCTCGGCAAATTATATACAACAGCAAGACAATAATCAAAGTAAAAGTGTGGCTATATACATTGATGGAAGGCCAAAAGCAATAGGGAATATTGCGGGTTTTATAAATAGTACACGACCTGGGTCAACTATAAAGCAACCCAATTGCATATTTGAGGCGCGCGAGGGAAATCATGTATTCATCTGTGTGATAAAATCAATACGTGCAAGGGAAGAGCTGCTTATTGATTACAATTTGAACCGCATAGATACAAACGAGGCTACTATCATGGGGGTGGTACATACTATTAAACCAACTTCTAATCAATGACTCCAACATACCATTTAGTTATTAAATTTTTGGCTAACATTTTTATACTTGATCTTTGACACAAGGGCACAATATGGAGCAACCGCCCGAAGGTGATGGTGACGATATTCCTAGCTCATCTACACATGAGCAGGTAAAACTCATTGTAATTGTGCAAACTAGATAGAAGCAAAATGTTATTTTTTTTAATGTTATTTTCTTCATTGTTTTGGAGTAATTTTGATAATACTAATACTATTGTTGTCACAGAGGGCCGGTGGTCGGAGAGAGGGAAAGCAACCTGCAGTCCCTCAGGAGTCCCCCCTTGTGGACCCTTTTTTTATTGATTTAGCAGAGACCGATGACCCGATCGGTTCCATTAAAAAGCTGCTAAAGAAAATTGGGAAAGAACTTCTACGTTTGGTATCCATACATCCTCAGACTCAGGAAATAAAAGACAGGGCAGCTGAGTTGTTGCGCACTTCTGAAAACTTTAAAGTAAGTATTAATGAAATTTTTAATTATTACAAGAGTTCAATAATGGTTTTTATGTTATGCTCTTTTATGACATTAATTAAAATATGGATGCATTGTCTTTACAGAGTTATTTGCGTAATTTTGAACCCCATTCCCATGATGAGGCCGGTATTGCAAGTGGTTCAGGTAGATCACATGTTCCATTCCCCACTTGTGTTTTCCACTGAATATATATAGGAATGATCATAATCATTGACAATACATGCTCGAACAATCTTTTTTTTTAATGCTCTAACAATCTTGTCCATGCTAGTCCACGCGTTCTATATTTATGCATGCTCTAACAATTTTATTCTTCAACTCCTTTCCATGATGATATGACAACGCCGCCTCCATCCAGGACAACCACAAATGTCTTGCCGACTGCCATGTCAACAACACACAGCCTAAATGCACCAACTGTTGCACCATCTACTGGTACACAAATCCCTCTTTTTCTCTCTTTTGTTATGTGTTTAAGTGTTATGTGTTTACGATGTAGATCCCTTGATTGTGTTTGTGCCATGGGTGCTCTGCACCAATTTATTTCCCTTGAAGTATTATTTCTTGGAGGCATTTGATAATGGTTTTCATTTTTTGCAATAGGAGATGCAACAAGTCCCGATGCAACATCATTTCCTGGATGTTCCCGTGTTCCTAGTACGGGAACGGTGAAGGATTGCGTATTGATCATCAGCGACGATGAAGGCATTCCCTTAAAAGTATCCAAACTTCCAGGTACTTTAAAGTTATTATTATTCTATAGTGATATAATAGTAATTTAGTTTTTGATCACTCTTCATCGACTAATGATCCCATGATTATTTTGTAGGGAATGATATTTTTTGGCGAAAACTTGGTGACGAGTGTTTGCGGATATTCGGGCCCACCATACGTACATGGTGGAACATCATATCCTAACTAAAACCCCAAACCACTATTTTGATTTCATATCATTGCTAGAATAGTTTTCCTTTTCATCAATTTCTTGAACTATATTAAAGGTAGCTTCTCTTCATTTATGAGTCTAACATGTTTTTTTTTACTTAAAAGGTGGAATAACCAAGATAAAAAGTTGAAGGATGATCTTGTACATAGTATGACCCAACTTTTTGGACCTCGTGCATTCGAGAGAAACAAGCTCCTTGAAAGAGCTGGTTTATGTTTGAAGTATATTAGGGACCAGTACAGGAAATATTTAGAGGTTAACCCAAGGCACGAGCGTCCGCCCTGTGTTCTTGAGGCTGAGTGGCAGGGTTTGATTTTGGATGGAAAGTATAAAGCCGACATGAAAAAAGGAATTACACTAGTAGAGAGTAGAGCAAGGTATGTGATACTTTTGAGAATGTAATTATGTACTAATTAACCTCTAAATTTTTCCTATACTGGTCTCTAACATATTTCAAACTTTTCATAGATTGCCTGACACATCAAAGGCAACAAAGGCAAGATTAGAAAAGCACGGGACACACAAGCTCGGCTCTGGTGGTTTTTCCAAACTTCAAGCACGAGTTGTAAGTATTAGTAAATGAAAACTTGTATCAATTTTTTTATATATTGCAAGGAAATTTTTTTTGATCAAACAATGCAAGTAAAATTCACCATACCAAGAAAAAATGTAGGGGTCAGAGTTCAATAGATGCCTCACAGAAGAGGACAAGAGAATTGGTTTCCAACAAGGCTATAGAGCCGTGGCTGAATGGCTACGAGCTGAAATCAGTGTGCAAGGTTCAAATAATGATGCATCTGAGCCACAGGTAAATAAGCTAAATGAAATTTATTTCAAATTGAATACTTTACCAATTAGTCTATTTGATGTTAAGTTCTAATATAAAGTGAGTATATCTGTTTTAAGAAAGCAATGATAACAATGTGTAGGATATTGGAATGCAGCCTGACAATCCTTCTACACAATCTATGCATAATGAAGGTTCGCATGATGTGCATCCTAGTGGTGGAGGTATACATTTGCTATTAAAATTTTTATATGTAATTACAATTGGTGTTTGGATTAATGTAACATTTTGTATAGCAACTGTAGAGGATCGAGGGGTCGGTGCTCATGAGCATGTTGAGGTTGAGTCTAGACAAAATGATGTGGCCAGATCAGGTAATTAAAGAGCGCCACAGTTATGTTCTTTAAAATAATTAAATACTTGTAACAATTATAATTAAATATTTTAAATTTAACTCTTTTATTTGTTATTGTAGAGGACCCCCCTTTGCAGCAGCATAGGAATTTGAGATCATCAAGAACAAAGAACAAAACAACTGATGAGGGGGGTATTGATGATAACACTGATGCTCCTCTTAGAGCTTACATAGAAAAAAAAATTAGAAAGAGAAAAAAGAAATGATTGTCATCTAAATACCTTAATTGATAATGACTGAATTTTATGTCTCAATGAATTTAATTATGTTCTAATGAATGTTCATGAATTATGTGTTTATTTTCATATTGATGAATGTTGTGTGTTAACGAATCTAATGTGTTAATGAATGTTATCATGTGATATTGATTGAATGTTACATTTTATTAATAATTGAAAGAATGAATGAATGTTAGATGTTAACGGGGAATGTAGAGTGATGTTAGGGGGAGGGGGGTGGGGCCAAATGAGCTTCCACCTTCACGTGGTTGGCCCTGTTTAGTAGAGAATATTAAACTATATTCTCGAAACAAAGTGAAGCTCAATAAGATACTAAATGAGTCAAAATGGTTATCAAGGTCCTCTATCCATAAGATACTTGTAGTCAAAATGGTTATTAATAAGATACTTGTAGTCAAAATGGTTATCTAGGTCCTCTATCCATTCCATAAGTTCTTCACCATTCAAACTTCCTCCATAACAAGGAATGTGCTCTAGGTTAGTCATGAAGCCTAGCATGGACTCTCTGTCAGATAGAGCCACTATTTCAGAGCCTTTTTTGTGCATTTCCTTCAAGCACTGTACAGTGTACGGATGTGAAAGGGAGGGAAGACCAGTGTGGAAGTTAGAGTATTTATATCTTATGCTTTGAGAGTTTATTTGGTAGATTCAAGATACCTTATATCAAAGTTATTCCTTTTTCTTATCTGTTGTTCTGTCAAACCCTCATTTTTTGGGTTATTGCATTCAAATGGCCTTAACTTGCAAATAAACCATAGGATATCCTCTGTTCTTTGTAAAATGCAAGTTAAGGGGGTTTATTTTCATATTTTAAAAGCTTTGGAATAGGATACTAAGCCAGAGAATTTCAAGAGCAAGCCCTAGGTCAAGAATCTCAATATTCTTGACTAGGAGTTGATGGATTATGCAAGATCAGAGGGTAGCGGAAAGTAAAGGACCTCAAACCTTGTTGAATCTAGATCTTTAGAGCATGGTGGACATCTTCAAACTCTGATCTTGGTTTCATGCACCCATTTTCAATGCCTTGTTTTGGAACCCACACCCAAAGGCATGCATTAGGTCTGCGGACTCAATAAGGACATTAATATGCTGGAGTGGAGTCAAGGTCTGGGAGTTGGAGGATTGTTAGAACATCAAAAAGGGTACTCAAAAAACATATAAGTTCATAAGGTCCTTTGTCAAATTGAAGAGTTATTGCTGCAGAACAGGTTTTGGAGACCTACTAGAGTCACTAGGTCTATTTGGACCCGTTTGGACCACGACACACAGTAGCATCTACAGAGAAGAAGTTTGGTATGCAATGGTCTTGAAACCTCCTGAGAAATTCTTGGTATGCATTTGTGTGGTGCAAAAGCTTCGTTGAAAGAGAAAAAGAAGAAAAGAATAGAAATGATTTTTTTTCTTTTTATGTCATATACTGTAACCAGCTACTTATAACTTGCAAAAATTATTATAACCATTTGAAATTGAAACTTAGTTTAATGTGAAACTAAGAACTGCTTTATTAGAGCTTTCTGTGATTTAGATTCAGACATCAAGAACATTGTTTGCCTAATATTGTGATTAATGTTTATTTATTAATATCTCATACTGACAAACAATTGATAATTGTAGGGAAAACGTCATTGGGGGTCTTTGAGGATCCACCAGAAGCCAAGGAGAAAATGTATTCAAATGCTAAAGATGGTGTAACAGTCCTTACAGCTGTTGAACCTTGCTGTGTAGATAATCTCCGATTCTCCAAGTTCAACAGTACTGTGGTATTCCTTTGGATACTTCTAATGGTAAATTTCAGACATCAAGTTCTCTTCGTATGAAACTACTACATTTGTAATCTGTAGTTTTAAACTTTTAGTTTATAAATGTTCATCAGCTTTAGTTCGTATGCTGCCATTTCAAGTATGATTAATGAAGTTACCTTTATCACAGGATGAAAGTGAGCAGTCAGCATACTGGTACGGAGCTGGCAGCATTGATACGGTGACTAGGGCATCGTTTAATGGTGGTATTGTGTTTTCCCATATTTAGGGCATCGGCCTTTTGAAGCATTGCCTTCATCTTTCTTAAGTCTGAGTTTTAAGTTTGTTTATCTCTCTCGGCACTGTTGAAAATACAAATGACAACGTTCTTGTTTGTTTTGCCCTTATATCCCGATGTGATTTCGCGGAGGGTTACGGCGCTATTGAAAACACAAATGAAAACACAAATCCCTTGTGTAATTGCCACTTGAAGGAGGATAGTCACTGTAAAGACAACATGATAATGTACACTTACAACCCGTGTACATTATCATTGTGTCTTTAGAGTGACTATCCTCATTTGTTGAAGAAGAAAAGCATTAATGTGGCTGAATAGCAATACATTCAAGTGGCAATCACACAAGGGACAGTCACTGTGAGATGTCCTCATTTGTGACTGTCCTTACAGTGAGTGTACATTATCATGTTGTCTTTAGAGTGACTGTCCTCATTTGTTGAAGAAGAAAAGCATTAATGTGGTTCAATAGCAATACATTCAAGTGGCAATTACACAAGGGACAATCGATCACTGTGAGATGTCCTCATGTGTGACTATCCTTGTCACAAATGACTATCCTTGTAAAGACAACATGATAATGTACACATACAATGAGTGTACATTATCATGTTGTCTTTACAGTGGCTGCCCTCATGTTGTATATTCTTCTCTGTAGATGCTACTATGTGCTAGGGAACTTCTTAGAACTGTTGGTATATTCTTACAACTTGTTACACCTGGGATATTCTTCTCTGTAGATGCTATTGTGTGCCGTGGTCCAAACAGGCCCATAAATGTGGTTGAATAGAAATACATTCAAGTGGCAATTACACAAGGGACAGTCACTGTGAGATGTCCTCATGTGTGACTGTCCTTGTCACAAATGAGGACATCTCACAGTGACTGTCCCTTGTGTAATTGCCACTTGAAGGAAAAAAGCATTAATGTGGTTCAATAGCAATGTACTCAAGTGGCAATTACACAAGGGATAATCACTCTGAGATTTCCTCATTTGTGACTATCCTTACAGTGAGTGTACATTATCATGTTGTCTTTACAGTGACTGTCCTCATTTGTTGAAGGAAAAAAGCATTAATGTGGTTCAATAGTGATGCAGAGTAGTCAGGGCTTTTAGAATATACAAATATACATCCTTAACTCTCATTCCACCAAGGAAGAAGGAATTCCAATGGTTGAAACGTGAGTTAAGGTCTTTACATCAGTCAAACCCTGAAAATGAGGGTTTGTAAACAATGCACAGAAAATTTGAAATAACTTAGATATAAAACAAAGAGAATCAATCAAACCAACTTCCAAAGCATCAGATGTCACTATTACAACTTCTAGGCAAATTTTATCATCCAACCACCATCCGTACAGCCGTACAGAGTTCATTTTTCATCAGAAATGCACTAAAACAGGGTTATTTTTATTTTTTATGAAAGCAAAATGATTACAATACTGGTTCTGTGTCTGTCTTCGACCATTTGAAGCCTAAAATAGGCTCTCCAAACGTTGGTTCAACCATCTAGGTGGTTAGAACAGTTTATCCAACAAATGTCAACTTTGCTAAGCAACTTTTAAAGTTGCATTACAACTTTGCAAACAACTTTGCCGAGAAGGTTAAAAATGTGTTGTGAAACTTTAGGAACCTTATTAAAGTTATTTTGGACCTTCAAACTTCTTAACAACATCTAAAAGACACCTAATAAACACTTACTATGCTCATTTCATCCAAGGACTCAAAAGATGCCCAAGGTTTATAAGTCACCAAGGGGTCTTGTGTCCAACAAGTGGATGTTTATAAGGAGATAAAATCAATCCTTAATATTTATTACAAACCAAGAAAACATCTAAAACTCCTATTCTAATTTATTGTCATTCAAAAAGACTCTGATTTGTCATTCAAAAAGACTCTGATTTGTCAATCAAAAGGACCTTTCACCAGTCAATCCTTCAAAGCTCCAAGGTGAAAATCTTATGTTCCAATTGATAGGATTTGACTCCTTGGCTTCATGGCAACTTCCTTCAATCATGGTGTCTTTGGCTTGCATTAGGGATGCCCCTGCATCAAATAGAAATGCATTCAAGTGGCAATTACACAAGGGACAGTACATGCCCATTAAAGTTGGTGTTTTGTTATCCAGCATGACAATGGAGACAACATACTCTGTGTCAATTTTACTGATCAAATTTCCCTCCGCCAGGCAAAGCAACAATCTGGGTATGATAAGGTGAAATTTTGTAGTCCTTTTGGGTATGATAACAGTTCCAGTTTCCAATAAGATGGTTCATTTTTATAATCTAGCTTCAATTTCTCTTGTGAAAATCTCTTTTTCATTTTATGGGTGGTAAAATATAATTATTATGCTAGAGGTGTGTACTTATGGATGATAATGAAACAAAATGATAAGATTTAAGACTCTTGTTTTTTTTTTAAATAGCAATTTAAGTTTCCTTCTATTATAAATTACTGTTTTTCTATTTTTTAATGTATCTTTCCAAATCTTTTATATCAATTTTATTTATGAAATATAAATATATTAATAATGTTTTAGTGTTTTTAGGATTAGTTTATATCAATTCTATGTATCATCATTCGTCATTCAATTGTCAGTATTATTAATTTAGACTGTGCAATTGTAGAACTACTTGAATATGGGTTGGATGGATACTCAAGCAGGGGAACCCTCCTCAAATATCTCAAGCAGTGAACTTGGAAAAATGTGTCCTGAAGGAACCCTTTCCATTAGAGAGATAAAAGTACAAACAAGTAAAAGAAGCAGGCTCTGCAAATATGTTTTTGAGAAGAAAAATGATAGATTATTCGAGTATGGTTCATGAGGTATATCTAAAAAGACATTTTTTTTCTTATTATAATAAAAGAGGAAGTTGTGAATGTCAAAGTTGAGTGAAACAAAAATTATTTTCATCAAATTTTATTAGGCTTGCTTTTGGGAATAGTTTCTTACAATATTGCTATTAAGATTTTTATTGTGTAGTTTTTAGATTAGGTTTATAAAATTATATTTCATGAGTAGTGATTCATATTAATCAATTAACGATACTTTTGGAAGGTATTTTCAATGTGTCAAATTTTGATATTTTTACAAGAATTAGATTGTGTAATTTTTTTAATTAAAGTCATTGACTCATATTTCATAAATAATAGTTCTCATGAACCCATCTCTTACAAGATTGAATAGTCTATTTAGGAAGTATTTCTGATAGTATATCAAATTATGATATTACTATTACCATTAGATTGCATGGCTTTGAAGTCAACCTCGTTGACCCATATTCTTCTCTGTAGATGCTACTATGTGCTAGGGAACTTCTTAGAACTGTTGGTATATTCTTACAACTTGTTACACCTGGGATATTCTTCTCTGTAGATGCTACTATGTGCCGCGGTCCAAACGGGCCCATAAATGTGGTTGAATAGCAATACATTCAAGTGGAAATTACACAAGGGACAGTCACTGTGAGATGTCCTCATGTGTGACTGTCCTTGTCACAAATGAGGACATCTCACAGTGACTGTCCCTTGTGTAATTTCCACTTGAATGAGGACAGTCACTGTAAAGACAACATGATAATGTACACATACAATGAGTGTACATTATCATGTTGTCTTTACAGTGGCTGCCCTCATGTTGTATATTCTTCTCTGTAGATGCTACTATGTGCTAGGGAACTTCTTAGAACTGTTGGTATATTCTTACAACTTGTTACACCTGGGATATTCTTCTCTGTAGATGCTACTGTGTGCTGGGGTCCAAACGGGCCCATAAATGTGGTTGAATAGCAATACATTCAAGTGGCAATTACACAAGGGACAGTCACTGTGAGATGTCCTCATGTGTGACTGTCCTTGTCACAAATGAGGACATCTCACAGTGACTGTCCCTTGTGTAATTGCCACTTGAATGAGGACAGTCACTGTAAAGACAACATGATAATGTACACAAGTACCGTGAAGGTAGTTGCAAGTTATAGCTGTTTCATTGCATACCCGAAACAATGAAGATGTTACGGTCCACAAAATGTTTGTGCTTGAAAGATGAACAAATAAAATTAAACTTCTAAATAACCAGAGCCGCTAACAATAAATTCAACACAGATATGTCCTCATTTCTGGGTATTTTAGCTCTGTAACAGCTGAATACCAGATTACATAATAATGATAATAGAAAAATAAACCCAACGTACTCAGAAATTGTAGCTGTGATTTCGCGGAGGGAATCTCTCTCGGCACTGTTGAAAATACAAATGACAACGTTTCTCTACATTATCATGTTGCCTTTACAGTGACTGTCCCTTGTGTAATTGCCACTTGAAGGAGGACAGTCACTGTAAAGACAACATGATAATGTACACTTACAGCCCGTGTACATTATCATGTTGTCTTTAGAGTGACTATCCTCTTTTTTTGAAGAAGAAAAGCATTAATGTGGCTAAATAGCAATACATTCAAGTGGCAATCACACAAGGGACAGTCACTGTGAGATGTCCTCATTTGTGACTGTCCTTACAATGAGTGTACATTATCATGTTGTCTTTAGAGTGACTGTCCTCATTTGTTGAAGAAGAAAAGCATTAATGTGGTTCAATAGCAATACATTCAAGTGGCAATTACACAAGGCACAATCGATCACTGTGAGATGTCCTCATGTGTGACTATCCTTGTCACAAATGAGGACATCTCACAATGACTGTCCCTTGTGTAATTCAAGTGGCAATTACACAAGGGACAGTCACTGTGAGATGTCCTCATTTGTGACTGTCCTTACAATGAGTGTACATTATCATGTTGTCTTTAGAGTGACTGTCCTCATTTGTTGAAGAAGAAAAGCATTAATGTGGTTCAATAGCAATACATTCAAGTGGCAATTACACAAGGGACAATCGATCACTGTGAGATGTCCTCATGTGTGACTATCCTTGTCACAAATGAGGACATCTCACAATGACTGTCCCTTCTGTAATTGCCACTTGAATGAGGACAGTCACTGTAAAGACAACATGATAATGTACACATACAATGAGTGTACATTATCATGTTGTCTTTACAGTGGCTGCCCTCATGTTGTATATTCTTCTCTGTAGATGCTACTATGTGCTAGGGAACTTCTTAGAACTGTTGGTATATTCTTACAACTTGTTACACCTAGGATATTCTTCTCTGTAGATGCTACTGTGTGCTGGGGTCCAAACGGGCCCATAAATGTGGTTGAATAGCAATACATTCAAGTGGCAATTACACAAGGGACAGTCACTGTGAGATGTCCTCATGTGTGACTGTCCTTGTCACAAATGAGGACATCTCACAGTGACTGTCCCTTGTGTAATTGCCACTTGAATGAGGACAGTCACTGTAAAGACAACATGATAATGTACACAAGTACCGTGAAGGTAGTTGCAAGTTACGGCTGTTTCATTGCATACCCGAAACAATGAAGATGTTACGGTCCACAAAACGTTTGTGCTTGAAAGATGAACAAATAAAATTAAACTTCTAAATAACCAGAGCCGCTAACAATAAATTCAACATAGATATGTCCTCATTTCTGGGTATTTTAGCTCTGTAACAGCTGAATACCAGATTACATAATAATGACAAAAGAAAAATAAACCCAACGTACTCAGAAATTGTAGCTGTGATTTCGCGGAGGGAATCTCTCTCGGCACTGTTGAAACTACAAATGACAACGTTTCTCTACATTATCATGTTGCCTTTACAGTGACTGTCCCTTGTGTAATTGCCACTTGAGGGAGGGCAGTCACTGTAAAGACAACATGATAATGTACACTTACAGCCCGTGTACATTATCATGTTGTCTTTAGAGTGACTATCCTCATTTGTTGAAGAAGAAAAGCATTAATGTGGCTGAATAGCAATACATTCAAGTGGCAATCACACAAGGGACAGTCACTGTGAGATGTCCTCATTTGTGACTGTCCTTACAGTGAGTGTACATTATCATGTTGTCTTTAGAGTGACTGTCCTCATTTGTTGAAGAAGAAAAGCATTAATGTGGTTCAATAGCAATACATTCAAGTGGCAATTACACAAGGCACAATCGATCACTGTGAGATGTCCTCATGTGTGACTATCCTTGTCACAAATGAGGACATCTCACAATGACTGTCCCTTGTGTAATTCAAGTGGCAATTACACAAGGGACAGTCACTGTGAGATGTCCTCATTTGTGACTGTCCTTACAATGAGTGTACATTATCATGTTGTCTTTAGAGTGACTGTCCTCATTTTTTGAAGAAGAAAAGCATTAATGTGGTTCAATAGCAATAAATTCAAGTGGCAATTACACAAGGGACAATCGATCACTGTGAGATGTCCTCATGTGTGACTATCCTTGTCACAAATGAGGACATCTCACAATGACTGTCCCTTCTGTAATTGCCACTTGAATGAGGACAGTCACTGTAAAGACAACATGATAATGTACACATACAATGAGTGTACATTATCATGTTGTCTTTACAGTGGCTGCCCTCATGTTGTATATTCTTCTCTGTAGATGCTACTATGTGCTAGGGAACTTCTTAGAACTGTTGGTATATTCTTACAACTTGTTACACCTGGGATATTCTTCTCTGTAGATGCTACTGTGTGCTGGGGTCCAAACGGGCCCATAAATGTGGTTGAATAGCAATACATTCAAGTGGCAATTACACAAGGGACAGTCACTGTGAGATGTCCTCATGTGTGACTGTCCTTGTCACAAATGAGGACATCTCACAGTGACTGTCCCTTGTGTAATTGCCACTTGAATGAGGACAGTCACTGTAAAGACAACATGATAATGTACACAAGTACCGTGAAGGTAGTTGCAAGTTACGGCTGTTTCATTGCATACCCGAAACAATGAAGATGTTACGGTCCATAAAACGTTTGTGCTTGAAAGATGAACAAATAAAATTAAACTTCTAAATAACCAGAGCCGCTAACAATAAATTCAACACAGATATGTCCTCATTTCTGGGTATTTTAGCTCTGTAACAGCTGAATACGAGATTACATAATAATGGCAAAAGAAAAATAAACCCAACGTACTTAGAAATTGTAGCTGTGATTTCGCGGAGGGAATCTCTCTCGGCACTGTTGAAAATACAAATGACAACGTTTCTCTACATTATCATGTTGCCTTTACAGTGACTGTCCCTTGTGTAATTGCCACTTGAAGGAGGACAGTCACTGTAAAGACAACATGATAATGTACACTTACAGCCCGTGTACATTATCATGTTGTCTTTAGAGTGACTATCCTCATTTGTTGAAGAAGAAAAGCATTAATGTGGCTGAATAGCAATACATTCAAGTGGCAATTACACAAGGGACAGTCACTGTGAGATGTCCTCATTTGTGACTATCCTTACAGTGAGTGTACATTATCATGTTGTCTTTAAAGTGACTGTCCTCATTTGTTGAAGGAAAAAAGCATTAATGTGGTTCATTAGCAATGTATTCCCAGCATCTGTACCTGCATCTCTCTTATATACTACAAGTTACTTGCCATCAGAAATTGCAGTTCCCTCACGTGACATTGATGGTGAAGTGTTCTTTTCAAAACCATCATTTGTGGTTACCAATGCTCCTGTTTTAGGCAATAAGTTTGTTGCATTCCATGAGCCATTGGTCAAGTTTCTTCTATGAGCTTCTGATGCCTCAAAATCTAAGCAGCGCCTACGCATGCCTCGTTGTGGTTGATTATCATTCTGTACATGAATTATAATGAGTAATCAGTTTTGGGCCTTGGAATCTTGTATGTAACATGCACAGGCATTTCATGGCTAAATGAATCTATTTAAAAGCATCAACTTTTCTTACATGATGCTGGATACATAAGTAGAACAAGCGTATATCAAATTGGAAGCAATCAGAACTCCACAATGACATATTATTTAGAGTACTCTTCAGTTTAAGTAATAATGCATATATTGACACTGTAAAGACAACATGATAATGTACACTCACTGTAAAGACAACATGATAATGTACACTCACTGTAAGGACAGTCACAAATGAGGACATCTCACAGTGACTGTCCCTAGTGTAATTGCCACTTGAATGTATTGCTATTCAGCCACATTAATGCTTTTCTTCTTCAACAAATGAGGATAGTCACTGTAAAGACAACATGATAATGTACACTCACAGTGAGTGTACATTATCATGTTGTCTTTACAGTGACTATCCTCATTTGTTGAAGAAGAAAAGCATTAATGTGGCTGAATAGCAATACATTCAAGTGGCAATTACACTAGGGACAGTCACTGTGAGATGTCCTCATTTGTGACTGTCCTTACAGTGAGTGTACATTATCATGTTGTCTTTATAGTGGCTGTCCTCATTTCTTGAAAGAAAAAAGCATTAATGTGGTTCATTAGCAATGTATTAAATTAATTTTTTTTTTTTAATCCACCCACGGGCGTCGCAATTGCGACGGAAACCCGTCGCAATGCGATGCAGGCGCCCGTCGCAATTGCTTGGGAGGTCCGTCGCGATTGCGACGGCCCTCCAAAGCCATGCGACGGGGGGGCGACGGCCATGCCGCTTCTTAAATCTTAGTCACATTGTGACGGATATGTGTCGCAATTGCGACGGCTACCCATAGATGTCGCAATTTGCGACTAAAAAATAGCGACGTCTATGGGTGTTGCTATTGCGACACATAGCTGTCGCAATTGCGACACATAGCCGTCACAAAATGACCCCAAATGTATTAGTGCTACCATAAATTTGGATACAATTAAACTACATGAAGTTGACTTAGAATCACTTGATTCTCTTTTCTAGCTGAGGGAGTTTCATTTGTATAATGATATTTTATATTATTTGGATAATTTGCACTATGTACTACAAAGGTAGATGATAAATATTAAATAATTTTAAACTTGGAAAGTAGAGGTATGCTCTATAATAGGGTATACTTCTTAAATATTTAGATTTCCAATCTTATTCATAAAAAGTTATTCAGGAGTAGAAAAAAGTATTGTGTGGTGTCTATTTCATATCTTGCACTACATCACATAAGATTATATGAGTAGGGTATTGGTGGTCATATTATTTTGAAACTTGCAAAATCTTTTTCAAATGATATGACTCTTGAAATGGTTTTCTAGAAAGATCGTATTTGTGTGTGCAATCTCCTAGCAACCATTTCAGTTGAGGCTCGATTTTGCAAATGTGGTATTGAATTAACTGGGGAGATTTTGGAAAAAATATAATAGACATAAATGGATAGCAATGGTAATTGATTACTTCTCTAATTTAGTTGAGGAAATCCCCACGTGAAATACATCTAAAGTGAGGATTAACTTTCGTATTGAATTGTACCCGATTATGAAATTCATCATTCCATAAGGATAGTTGATGAAAACATATTTTTTTTGTAGATACCATAATATCCTTGATGTGTGTACTTAATATGGAGTAGAACTAATAAATTTATCCCCTTATCATCCATAGGGAAATAGACAAGTTGAGTCCAACAATGAACACATCATGTACATCATCAAAAAGAATGTATATGCAAATAGGAACAAGTGCGATGATAAGATATTTATTTTTGGGTAGATAGAATAACCTAAAAGAAGCCTATTTATAGGAGTCCATTAAAATTGGTTTATGGAATGAGGGCTTAACTATTAATTAGCCTTATGGGTTGGGCCTTAGTAAATTATTGAAAGATAGATTTAGGGGACTTTTACCTTAGGAATCCTAATGCAGAATCCATAAAGTTTCTAGTTCATAGTCAACATCTAAAGAATTACTTCTTTTGAGGATGAAGTTCTATGTTCCTATGTACATATTTTAACCTTTTTCTATTTGTCCATGTCTTGTATATATTTTTGTTTTTGTTTTGGTGCAATTATAACCACTATATGATTATAATGTTCTATCATTTATTGAATTTTCCTCATTTGTGTCCCTTCAGTCGGTAAGCTCTTGGAGTTATAGATTCTTATTGTTCCTAAATGAGACTCATTTCCAAGGTTAAAGCCAATATTGGTGATGAAGGGTGCTCCCCTTAATACCACAAACACATAACAGAAATAGAGAAACAACAACAATATGCAAGAACAGAAAATTGGCTTCTTATTATCTCCACAAATGTGGAATTACAAACTTTCAAAATTACAATATGCAAAGCCACATGGGCATTCCCTTACAATATTCTGTAGGACAAAGCCTCGAATCAATACCCAGATCTACTACCCAGAACTATTCTGAACTGCCTAAGACAATAATACAGCCTTCCTTATATAGGCAATTTTCCACCGCCTGGGAAGGTTCCAGAATTTTAGCCAATAAGGCCGACCAAACTTAGCATTATTTTATTTTACATTTTATTACATCGTAGCCGGCTCAAAATAAATTTTGAAACCCGAACAGAAATTTTGAAGAAAAATCATTTTCCGCCATTTCAGGTGACCCAACTTCCGAAGACCATAAGTCATCACCAGTTGACCCGATTGACTATTGTAACCCCATTTCGGAAAGGGCGCGAGGAGCTCTACAACGCTTGAATTAAGCAAGCTTCATTCAGCCCAAAATTCGACCTCATCCGGGGCCTCTAAAGCCTTCAAAACTGAGTTCAAAGTTTCTGTCCCCTGCTGCCAATACCGAAAATCTTCAATATCTTCCAATATACACTTGATCTGGTAATGAAACTTTACTGGCAGACTTATATGACCAAAATGAACCTCCAAGAAAGAAATCAGATCATTCTGAGCACATACAAAAATTACCAAAAATAGTAACTTTCCATAAATAGCAGCTCTGCACAAAATAGCCCTTATTGAATATAAAAACAGAAATATTTTTGGGTGATGCAAGATTGCTCTTACACCCAGGATGCTCCTGCATCAGACACCCGGGGTAATTTGAGAAGTGACCCTGTCACGACTCAGGTGTGTAGAGGAAAACCAAGACGGTTAACCTCCTCCTTTGTTAGCCATGATGAATCTTCAACAGGTCGTCCTTTCCACTTGACCAGATATTCTTCATATGTCCTGTTCCTTGTGCTTCTGCCAACACGACCATCCAGTATATCTTCAATCTCCTTAGTGTCTGAACTAGTTGCTGGAATACTCCACTGTGCTGCTGTGATCTCATCTTCAACACCTCCTTCATGATACTCTGTCAGATCTGAAATGTTAAACACTGGCGAAATATTTAGCTCAGTAGGTAATTCTACCTCATATGCATTTCCTGAATCATGTTTCTTCAGTATCCTACATGGTCCAAACTTCTTCATTTTCAGCTTGTTATATGTACCAACTGGAAACCGCTCCTTCCGCAAATGAACCATGACTTCATCACCAACTTGAAATTCCTTATACCTCCTTTTCTCATCTACCTTAGCCTTATACTGTGCATTCATCTTGGTAATATGCTTCCTCACCTCCTCATGGATGTTTTTCAAGTGTTCTGCAAAATCCTCAGCTTCAGCACTACTTATTTCTCCTTTATCTATCTTCCTCAATTCAGATGCATTTCTTGGACTACTTCCATATACAATCTGGAATGGTGATTTACCAGTGCTCCTGTTGACAGAATTATTGTATGCAAATTCCGCCTGTGGTAAAATCAAATCCCATCCTGTTGGCTTATCTCCAACCAAACATCTCAGCAAATTTCCCAAACTTCTATTCACCACCTCTGTTTGTCCATCAGTCTGTGGATGATGTGATGAACTAAACTTCAAATCTGTCTTTAACTTCTTCCACAATGTACGCCAGAAATATCCAACAAACTTAGTGTCCCAATCTGAAACTATGGTCCTTGGCAAACCATGAAGTCTCACTACTTCTCTGAAAAACAATTCTGCTACGTGAACAGCATCATTAGTCTTCTTGCAGGGAATGAAATGTGCCATCTTTGAAAATCTGTCAACTACTACAAAAATTGAATCATGTCCCCGCTGTGTCCTCGGTAAACCAAGAACAAAGTCCATGCTGATATCCTCCCAAGGCTTCTCTGGTACAGATAATGGCTGATACAATCCTGTATTCTGCTTCACTCCTTTCGCCATCTGACATACTCTGCAACTCTGTACAAACTTCTTCACATCTTGCTGCAATTGTGGCCAATAATAATTTTCACTAACCAAAGAAAGGGTTTTGTCACGACCAAAATGTCCAGCCAATCCTCCGCTATGCTTCTCCTTGATGAGATTCTCCCTCATAGAACTTCGTGGAATGCACAACTGACTCCCTCTGAATAGCATATCATCCTGGATGATGAAATCCAACCATTTCGTCCTGTCTAGAGTAACAGGTTCTGTGCAAGCTTTCCAAGCTTCACCAAAATCAGGATCCTCTGGATATAAATTCTTGAGTTCCTTGAACCCAACCACTTCAATCTGCATTTCTGTCAGCAATAGTTGTCTTCTGCTAAGAGCATCTGCAACCCTATTAGACTTTCCACTCCTGTGTTTCAAAACAAATGTATAACTCTGCAAAAACTCAACCCATTTCAAATGTCTTTGATTCAATTTTCCTTGACTATTCAAATATTGCAAAGCTTGATGATCAGTATACAAAACAAACTCCTTAGGAAGTAGATAATGTCTCCACTTCTTTAATGCCTGAACTATAGCATAAAATTCTTGATCATAAACAGAATATTTCCTCTTGGCATCATTTAACTTCTCGCTGAAATAAGCAACAGGTTTACCTTCTTGGCTCATAACAGCTCCTATTGCAGTACCACTAGCATCACAATCTACTTGAAACACCTTATTAAAATTTGGAAGTGCTAAAACGGGTTGTTCTGTAACTTTTTGTTTCAACAATTGAAAACTCTTTTCTGCCCCATTAGTCCACTTAAACTCTTTTCTATCCCCTCTCATTGTTTCAGTCAAGGGTCCACAAATACTGCTAAAATTTCTGATAAACTTTCTGTAAAAGCTAGCCAAACCATGAAAAGATCTTACCTCAGTGGCACTCCTTGGAGTAGGCTATTCAAGGATAGCCTGTACCTTCTCTGGGTCCATTTTTAGACCTTCTGCTGAAACTACAAATCCCAAATACACTAACTCTTTCTTCACAAAACTGCACTTCTTCAAATTAATCAACAATTTCTCTTCTCTCAGCTTCTCAAATACCATACGAATATGCATCATATGCTCCTCCAATGTCTTACTAAAGATCAAAATATCATCTAGGTAAACAATGACAAACTTACCCAGAAATTCTTTCGGAACCTCGTTCATGAGCCGCATGAAAGTGCTCGGTGCATTGGTTAGCCCAAAAGGCATGACTAACCACTCATACAGTCCTTCCTTTGTCTTGAAGGCAGTCTTCCATTCATCTCCTTCTCTGATCCGAATCTGATGATATCCACTCTTCAGATCTATCTTTGAGAAATACACAGCTCCACTCAAACAGTCCATAATATCATCCATTCGTGGCAATGGAAACCTGTACTTGATTGTGATCTTGTTTATTGCCCTAGAATCTGTACACATCCTCCATTCTCCATTCTTCTTTGGTGCCAATACCGCTGGTACAGCACAGGGACTCAGACTCTCACGGATCAATCCTTTCTGTAACAACTCATGTACTTGTCTGTTCAACTCCTCACTTTCTGCAGGTGTCATTCTGTGTGCTGCCTTGTTTGGCAAACTCGCTCCTGGGATCAAGTCCATCTGATGACTGATCTTCCTGACTGGTGGTAATCCATCAGGCACGTTATCGGATACAATATCCTGAAACTCATTCAACAAATCTGCAACTTCGACAGGAACATCTTCTACTTCCTCTTTACCAGCTTTTGGAATTAAAGCAAAACATACATGCTCATGCCTCATACCATCTAGGAATTTCCTTCCATCAACAAATGTTATTCTTGCATTACCGCATACCTTTTCTTCGGTCTCCTTCAATGGCTTTAGCTTATGTCGCACTCCATCCTTTGTCAGGGAATAGGTATTCGCATGACCATCGTGTACAGCACATCTGTCAAACTGCCACGGTCTACCCAATAACATATGACATGCATCCATAGAGATGATATCACATAGTACCTCATCTTGGTACCCGCCGATCTTGAACTTCACTAGGCATTGTTCATTGACCATGACCTTGTGGTCATCCTGTACCCAGGCAATCCGATATGGATGTGGGTGTTTCTATCTCTTGAGCTTCAACTTTGTCACCATCTCTTCTGACACCAAATTGTCAGTGCTTCCACTATCAATGATCACATCACAACATTTACCTTCACACTTGCACCTGGTGCGAAACAGGCTCCTCCTTTGCTCAGGTTCATTCTCACCACTCAACAGGACTCTTCTGTTAATCAACGTTTTTCCTCTTTCAGCATCTTCAGAATTTGATGATCTGGCATCTTCATCTACATGCGCAACTCTGGCCTGACCTTCATTTCTCCTGTCTGTTCTGCCTTGGTGCTGAGGACATTCAAATGCCCTATGACCTTCTTCTCCACAGTGAAAACATGTTCCACGGAAGCCTCCTCTTCCAGATCCTTGTCCTCTTCCTCTTCCTCTTTGATCTCTATTATTCTGATCCTGGAAGCGATTGGAATTATTTCCGCGCTGATTCTGACTGCTACTAGCCTCATCCTTCCTTTTCGGATCTTCATTTCGGCCACCATATGACCGTCCACCAGATCGTCCACCGCGACCTCTTCCGTTTTGTCTGCTCTCGAACTTCTTGTTCAACTTTTCCTCTACTTTTAGGGCAAATTGGTATGCCTCCTCAATACTGTTCATTCGAACTAGATTCAACTCCTCCTGAATGCTTGGCCTTAACCCATTAAGGTATCGGGCAACTTTCTCCTTATCAGCTTCTGCATGGCCTGTTCTGATGAGGAGTCGATAGAACTCCTCTGTATACTCCTGAACAGATCTTCCTGCTTGCTTCAAACTTTGCATTTTCTTTAGCAGATCAAGCTCATAATCAACAGGAATGAACTTTCGCTTCAATTTATCCACCATCCGATCCCATCTCGTGATTTTCTCCTTTCCCCTTCTATTTCGCTCCAACTGAATCTCTTGCCACCATATCTTCGCATGACCTTTCAGTCTGGCCTTCGCAAATTTGACCCTATCAGGATCCTCAACATCTTCATACTCAAAATATTCTTCACATTCATTGATCCAGTCGATCAATTCCTCTGGGTTAAGATTTCCAGAAAATGTAGGAACCTCAATCTTAGGTCTTTTCCCAATCTTGGAAATCGCCCGAAAAAGTCTTTCTTCCTCCTGGTTCACAATTTCAATTTCTCCTTCTTGATATTCTTCTTCGGCTTCATCCTCGCTTTCGTCTCTGACATTAAGATTCATTCCTCTGCGAATCTCTTCTTGCAATACTCGCACTTGTCTCTGCAGCTCTCTAACCTCATGTGTCACAGCACCAGGTCTTCCGCCACGTTCTCTTCATGGAGGCATTTTTCGCGATGCGCGCTGAAACCCTAACCACGGTCCTGGTGCAAACTGCCTCACAGTCGGCGATCTGTTTACACACTCAAGAAAACCTTGCTCTAATACCACTTGATGAAGGGTGCTCCCCTTAATACCACAAACACATAACAGAAATAGAGAAACAACAACAATATGCAAGAACAGAAAATTGGCTTCTTATTATCTCCACAAATGTGGAATTACAAACTTTCAAAATTACAATATGCAAAGCCACATGGGCATTCCCTTACAATATTCTGTAGGACAAAGCCTCGAATCAATACCCAGATCTACTACCCAGAACTATTCTGAACTGCCTAAGACAATAATACAGCCTTCCTTATATAGGCAATTTTCCACCGCCTGGGAAGGTTCCAGAATTTTAGCCAATAAGGCCGACCAAACTTAGCATTATTTTATTTTACATTTTATTACATCGTAGCCGGCTCAAAATAAATTTTGAAACCCGAACAGAAATTTTGAAGAAAAATCATTTTTCGCCATTTCAGGTGACCCAACTTCCGAAGACCATAAGTCATCACCAGTTGACCCGATTGACTATTGTAACCCCATTTCGGAAAGGGCGCGAGGAGCTCTACAACGCTTGAATTAAGCAAGCTTCATTCAGCCCAAAATTCGACCTCATCCGGGGCCTCTAAAGCCTTCAAAACTGAGTTCAAAGTTTCTGTCCCCTGCTGCCAATACCGAAAATCTTCAATATCTTCCAATATACACTTGATCTGGTAATGAAACTTTACTGGCAGACTTATATGACCAAAATGAACCTCCAAGAAAGAAACCAGATCATTCTGAGCACATACAAAAATTACCAAAAATAGTAACTTTCCATAAATAGCAGCTCTGCACAAAATAGCCCTTATTGAATATAAAAACAGAAATATTTTTGGGTGATGCAAGATTGCTCTTACACCCAGGATGCTCCTGCATCAATTGGCACCTAATTCTTTTTCCTTAGACATCCATCTTTTATTTTACTTAGTGTGTTTAATCCTAGTTATCCTTTATTAAGGAATGCTATGAGAAATATTTTTATGGGTGCCTTATGTTTTGAGTTTTTTGAGAGTTTTCTTTCAAAAAATGTCCTCTCAAAATTCTTGTTGAAATTTATTGAGCATTATTGTATGTTTGCATCCAATTATTGTAATCCTTAACCATGGAAAATTAAATCCATTTTGGGTTTTTTGTATTTTTTAATGTTTTTGGGACCTCTAAGTTTTGTCCCTTATTCCTTAATTTCTCTAGTCCCCTAGTTTGATAAATCTACACATTGCATGTTATTGAGATTGTAAGATCACTTAATATAAGCTTGTGATAGAGATTCTTCACTATGTTGTATTGGATATGAGGATAGTTTAAATTCATGCATTTACTCTTTGCATTTGTGGGTTACTAAATTTTCCTTCCTCAAACTTTTAGACTTTTAGGATTTCTTTAAGCTTCATCCCCAAGTCATTATATTTGTTCTTTCCTTGAAGGCTTTGAACCTCAATGCCTTTTTCATTTCACCCTTTTGTTTTTAGAGTTTTGAACTTCCCTAAAACTATATTTTATTCTTTGTTTTGCACTGCTTCGTGGGCCTTTAACTTTGCAAGTTTCAAAGAATCCTTGATTTTGTTTCCTTGTTTTAGGTTTCTCTAAAAGCCTAAAAATATTGATGTTGCCTAAGAATGACAACTTTATGTTGCTAATTCTTGGTTAGAATAGAAATCTTATTTCTTAAAATAATTAAATTTATTTTTCTTGGATAAAGTAAATTATGTTTGTTGTCTCTTAAATAGCATTGGATTCCAAAATTATGTCATTCAAAGAGCCTATATCCCAGATCCAAGGAAATGGTATTTAAATAACTTATGAAAAAAAAGAGTTTTCACTAGTCTCCAAAAAAAATGTAAGCTCTTAAAAATTACATTTAGAGCATTTAGTTTCTTTCAAATATTCCAAGTAGATTAATTTAAGATTTTAAGAAATTTTGGAAAAGAGTAGAGAACAACATCCTATGAAGAAGATAAGGATATTGAAGTGTGGAGGCAAGCTATGCAAAATGACTGTGATGCACTTGTAAAAATTGGTAAATGAGAGTTCATTGATCCTCTGCTTGGTTGTAAACCTATTGGTTGCAAGTGGATCTTATGAAACAAACATAAAATAGATGGTACACTTGAAAAAAAAAAATTATGGCTTGTTGTAATTGCGTTATGCTAAAAAAGAGGACATAGATTATGATGGAACTTTTGCAACTACAATGAAATGGACAACCATTTGTGCTTTGCTGGTTCTTGTAATAGAAAAATGGGTGGAAAGTTCATCACATCAATACCAAAAATCATTTGAATTGACACCATGTAAAATATGGTAGTATACAACTCAAATATTGTGCCTTAAGATTAAAGTGTAAATCATCACAACCCTTAATATTATATTTTTTTAATATTTTTTGTCAATTTCTTACAAAAAAATTTGACCGTTGTTCTATCACTTCCTTTAATATATGATAGACTACAAGAGTAGGGCCTACTGGTGAAGATAATATAATAATGGACTCAAAAGCAACTTACCATAAAGAAGATAAGGATATTTAAGTGTGGATGCAAGCTACGCTCTTTTGAAAAATGGTACATGAGAATTTGTTGAACCTCTAGTTGGTTATAAACTTATTGGTTGTAAGTGGATCTTTAGAAACAAACATAAAGAAAATAGTTGACTTGGAAAATAAAAATCTTAATCTTTTGCTACCCATTATTTTTAAAAAGAGGCATAGATTATGATGAAACTTTTGCACCTACAATGAAATGGACTATCATTTATGCTTTGTTGACTCTTGCGGCAAAAAATAGGTGGAAAGTTCATCACATAAACAAAAAATTAAAATTAAAATAGCACCATATGAAATATAATAGTATACAACTCAAATATTGTCCCAATATAAATTAGCCCAAATATTCTTACCAGAACATTTGATTGGGAGAATTTTAAAAAACTTCAAACTATGTCTGGTTTAACCCCTCAAATTAAGAGGGGGGTGTTAATGCATAAATCTTCAGAGCTCTTAATATTAAATTTTTTTCTGATTTCTATCAGTTTCTTTTGATTTTTTTTGACAGCTGCTCGATTGCTGCCTTTAATATTTAAAAATGTATTGAAGTTGTGGAAAGTGATCAGTTTTATCTAGGACTCATAGCTGAACACTTCTAATGGTTGTGATAGCAATTTTTAACTTAATATTTACACTTGTTAATTTAATATCCAATATTTTTGACAACATATTACCAATAGTTGTGATTTTAAAGTTGTTTTTATTAATGATGACTACCCATAATTGAATGAAATGTGTCATTTACAATAAAAAGAAACCAAGCGTGTGATACCTAATCAGCTCCACAAGTATTGGGGTCCCTAATGCACTATGATTGGTCTCACTTTTTTGGGGGGCTGGTTTGGACAGCTTAGCAAAAAGTATGCTGATGTGACATCATATTTGATGATGTGGCTTTGAAACCTTAGTTAGAAGTAGGAGACTCACCAAGTAAGCTACTATAAAATAAATGAGAGTGATTTAAAATTTCCACGTAGGATTTTGAGAAGCATGAAGTTAGGGTGCTCAACTAATAGGTCCTCTCCCCTAATAAGTCTTTTCCAATGTAAAAGAAAAATTTAGTAATAACAAACGTTGTTGATTTCAAGACTAGTCAGAAGCAAGTGCACCTCATCTTTAGCCTTTAATTCATTTGTCACTTTTGGAGAAACGTGTTTTCTTGTATAGCTCATTTTTTTTATTCTAGTAATCAAAAATATATAACATATCTTCAGTGTTTAGAGGGAGGAGTCAATAAGTGTGCATGGTCTGAAATGTGTGATGTTAGTGGATCTGATAGGAGCCCACACATTAGCACATAGAGCCCATTACATGCGTACGTGGTTTTGAAAAGTCAATAAAAAAGTAAGGAGAACTTAATACATATTAAAATGCATCGTATAAAGACAAGTTGTGTATTTTATAAATGCACCAAATTAAAAATTAGGTCTCTTTCATGTCAAACAACCAACATATGATTCTCACTAACAAGTACTGATGCAGATTAAAGTGGGCCACTCAGTACAAAAAAGCTAACTTGGCTGTCTCTAATAGAAAACATGTCTAATCACTTACATGTCATCAATAAACCCACAAATGAGGATCACCACCTCAACCATAGTGCAAAGTACAATCAAAACAATGTAATATGGACAGACATCAAACCAAGACAAGGATGACAAGTTACTTTCCTTCAAACACCTAAAAAGGCTTTCTCCAATTGTCAGTAATCAATTATGTACATGGGATCAGACATAGATCTATTTCAAGTGGTGAGTTTCCTCTATCCATGGTCTTAAGGGTTTTTTAAATGGAGTGGGGTCATTGTTTACAAACATATGACAGGTGATCAGGAAGCCCATCATTACTGGTTATTGATTTTGGTAATTGTTATTAGTTCAGGGTGTATTTAGACTTGTGTGCTAATTGCCAAATAATAGTTAGGGTGTTTTATTTATACATCACAAATTCAAAAACCTAATATAATGTCAAGGAGTCAAAAGGATCTTTGTAAACATGTTTTTGGTCAAGAATTGACATTTACATAAAGAGTTGTAGTTAAACTAGTTATTATAGAAGGCCTAACTATCCTAAATCAGTTAACTATCCTTCATGGAATTCATGATACAAGAGAAGACTTTGATCAATCAAAGTTGTCAAGACATTAAAGGGTATTTGGAAGATCATTTAGTTGTGAGTTTCTAGCAAGGTAAGTGCACCAAGATGGTGTACAAAAAAGTGGCCACATAAAAAAAACCAATTTTTTTCATAACTTGCTCGGGTTTTTTAAAATTCAAAATGCGTAGGCTTGGGAAAAATCACTGTTTCCCAAGCCTCATTTAAATTTTAAAATATTTAGGTTCTCCATAGCCCATATGGGTTATGAAGAACCAAAAGTTCCTCATAACCCGTATGGGTTATGAGAAATATATTGCATTTCCTTTAATTTTCCATAACTCATACGGGCTCTATAAAAATAGGAACCCGTGAAGGGAGGGAGGGAGGGAGGGAGAGATGCGGATAGGAAGAGAATGGGAGGTGGGGGGGGGGGATGGAGGAATGGAGAGAAGGGGATATGAAGAGAGAGAGAGAGACAGAGAGAAAGAGAAAGATAGATAGAGAGAGACAGAGAGAGACAGAGAGAGGAGGGAGGGTGAGAGAGAGAGAGAGACAAGGGGATATAGGAAGAGGGGGAAACAAGGGGTTAACAAGAGAAGAGGAGGGAAAAAAATAGAATAGGAAGAGAGGGGGTGAGAGACAGAGAGGACACATTTATATATACATATATGCATATATCTATATAAATATATATCTATAAAAGTTCTATAGATATGCATAAATAATAACATAGGTCCATATATTATATACATAAATCTATGCCTAAATTTAGTGTAATCGTAATTTAGTACCATGTGTTTTGATGTATTCATAACCCATACGTGTTCTGTAAAACATAAATTGCATTTGTTTACATCTCCAAAACATGTACTGGTTTAAATTTTTTTTACATATATATTGTTCTTTTCAAAACCCGAGTGGTTATAATGGACACAAAAACCCATACACTTTTTAGACTTGGAGAAAGGTTTAGTAAACGACCCTAAGGATTGAAAGCCCATTTTCCCTCTATTTTGTAAGGAAACTCAGGTGTGAAAATAGCTTCCTACGCTAATCTCTATAGGAGAGTATTGTGCAAATTCTTATAAATCCTTACAATTTTAGATTCGTTAACTACTTTAACAAAGATATTGCAACCACATACCATACATATAGAAAAATAGAGAAGAACACAATGATATACCCTGGGGAAACCTTTCGGTAAAAACCCTAGCACTCCAAAACCTTCACAATGTATTGATCAAAACTATTATAGCTTACAATACACTTGCAATGCAAGTTCTTTCAGAAGATTTCAAAAAACCCTTGAAGACAAATCATGGTAGCATAAAACATTCCAATAATACACTTGCATCACATCTTTTCGCAACCCTAAAAAATGCTTATATCATGCACTTCACTTTTTTAGGGCTACTCCCAAAGATAACCATATTAGGGTTTTACCATTCTCTAAGAAAATAGGAACCCTGAACCCCACAATTGGGGAAGAGTGTACAGTACTCAAATTTATCAGTTGCCACATGTCTTCACCTGTCATTGAATCTCCTTGACATAGCTCTTACACATCAAAGGAATCTGTCATAACCGTTTTAGCCATGATCTCCTTACACACAATTCAAGATGCCAACACATGAACATTATTTGCAAGAAATACATTTTACAAAACAAATAATAAGAATAGGAATTATCCAAGGTTGAGACACCTTATTCCTAACATTCTCCCACTTGTCGAACACCTTGTAAGAGCAACATGAACATAACAGGAACTAACCGCTATAGGCCAAAAGGCCCATAGACTCCGAACACCATCTGAACTTCTCAGTGCCCACTGGTTTCGTTAATGCATCTGCAACATTCTTCATAGTATCTATCTTCTCCAAATTTACCTTTCCATCATCCACCATATCTCTCACAAAGTGAAACTGCACATCAATGTGCTTCATTCTGGCATGGAAAGTTGGATTCTTCGCAAGGCAGATAACACTCTAACTGTCACACCAAATAGTAATCTATTCTGCATCAACACCAACATCAGAACACAATCTTCTAAGGCAAATGGCTTCTTTACAAGCATGAGTAGTAGCCATGTAATCAACTTCTATAGTGGACAAAGCAACCATAGGTTGTCACTTACTCATCCAACTGATGGCACCACCAAACATAGTGAGCACATAAGCATTGGTGGATCTCCTGCTATCAATATCACCTGCCCAATCTAAATCCACAAACCCATGAATACAAACTGAATGCAGAGATCCAAAAGAGTTACCATGATAGCATATGGAGTAATCTAATGTACCCCTCAAATATCTGAATACTCACTTAACTACATCCCAATGTACCCGTCTAGGATTAGCCATAAACCGACTCAGGACTCCCACTACTTGGGCAATGTCTGGTCTAGTATAGACCATAGCATACATAAGACTGCCAACTGCACTAGCATAAGGTACTCTACTCATGTCCTCCACCTCACTAGGAGATTTTGGACAATCATCTATAGATAACTTTGTTCCCACAGAAATAGGAACACATAGTGGTCTACAATCTGTCATGCTGAACCTGTCCAACACAGACTTCACATACTTACTCTGACTCAACCAAAGTTTTCTATTAGACCTGTCTCTACTGATTTCCATACCCAAGATGTACCTTGCTGCCCCAAGATCTTTCATCTCAAACTGTGTTGACAACTGAGATTTAAAATCAGAAATCATACCCTTACCCTTCCCAAACAACAACATATCATCAACATATAATGCAACAATAAGAAGGTGATCATTTTCAACTTTGAAATAAACACAATGATCTGATTTTGATCTTACAAATCCAATTGACAACACAAAGGCATCAAACTTAAGGTACCACATCCTAGGAGATTGCTTCAAACCATATAGAGATTTCTTTAATCTGCAAACTAAGGATTCTTTACCTTTAACAATGTAGTGCTCAGGCTGTGACATATAAATCTCTTCCTCCAAATCACCATGAAGGAAAGCTGTCTTCACATCCATCTGTTCTATGTCTAAATCATATGATGCAACAAGAGATAACAGAAATCTAATGGATGTCAACTTTGCAACAGGAGAGAATATTTCACCATAATCTATTCCCTCTACCTGTGAATACCCCTTTGCAACCAATCTAGCTTTGTACCTTTCAACACTGCCATCTGCATAGAATTTCTTCTTGAACACCCATTTACAGCCAACAGATTTTCTCCCTTTAGGAAAAGGTACAAGGTCCCAAATTTTTTTTTTCTCTAATGATGCCATCTCATCATCCATAGCCTCAATCCAAGAACCTACATCTTCCATGCCCAAAGCCTCTTTCACAGATCTAGGCTCATCAGTGTTAGTAATCAAAGCAAAGGCACAACTGGAATCTAACATAGAATAACCAAACCTTTTTGGTTGCTTTCTTTCTCTCATGGATCTCCTCAAGGGCTGTAGTTGAGGTTGTTTTTCCTCTTCTTCCAAACTATCAGAGCTACTAGAGCTCTCCTTATCATTAGGCCCAACATGGTCTCTCTGTTCAGTCTTCTCAAGGGTAGGAGGCAACTGAACAACATCTTTTTCCTTTTCTTTTTCATCTGGTCGTAGCACAATAGGAGAAGATGTTAGCTCTCTGAAAATAACATTTCTACTATACAACACCTTAGTAGTCACAGGATCCCAAAGCTTGTATCCTTTCACACCAGCACTGTATCCGATGAAAATACATTTAACATCTTTATTTTCCAACTTAGATCTTTTCTCCTTTGGAACATGTGCATAAGCTTCACAACCAAAAACATGAAGATGTCTAATTGAAGGCTTCTTACTAGACCACACCTCCATGGGTGTCTTACCAACAAGGGCTAATGTAGGAGATCTGTTAACCAGATAGCAAGCAGTGGCCACAGCTTCGGCCCAAAACCTTTGTTCTAAACCAACTCCACTAAGCATACTCCTAGCCTTCTCCATCAGTGTCCTGTTCATTCTCTCTGCAACTCCATTTTTCTGTGGGGTATAAGGAGTTGTCTTATGCCTCTCAATACCTTGTTCTTTACAGAACTTTTCAAACTCTGTTGAGCAAAACTCACCACCATTGTCAGTTCTCACACACTTAATCTTCTTACTAGTCTGATTCTCTACAAGAGCTTTAAATTCCTTGAACTGAATAAAGACTTGTGTCTTACTTTTAAGGAAATAAATCCACGTCCTTCTATTGTAATCATCTATGAAAGATACAAAAAATAAAGACTTGGAGATTGAAGGAACTTTTACAGGACCAAATACATCAGAATGAATAAGATCCAAAACATTAGAAGATATGTGAGAACTAGAGTAAAACTAAACACGATTTTGTTTACCATAGACACAGTGTTTAGAGAAGTCAAACTCAAGATTGCAATCATTTAACCCCTCAATGAGATTTTTATTTTTCAGGGTTCTGAGACCCTTTTCACCAATGTGGCCAAATCTCATATGCCACAATATTGTCTTTTCTGTAGGAAGCTTACCTTCCAAAGTGTTTGCATTGCCATCAGAACCAATAACCACAAAATTCTTCACTACTCATTCAGATGGTGACGATGAAGAACTATTACATAGAGGAATACATGCATCTAACTGAAATAAGGTACCTCTCCTAGTACCCCTTGCAAGCACTATTGATCCTCTCATCATCTTGCATCCTTCTTTTGAAAAAACAACTTGCACACCTACATCATTCAGCATACTTACAAATAATAGGTTTCATGCCAAACCCAGAATGTGCATAACTCCATTGATTCCCTTTACTCATCCATCAGGAAATTTGATAGTGACCCTTCCACGTCCAACTATCTTTAGGTGAGAATCATCACCCAAGTACACCTTTCCACCATCGAACTCTTCATATTTTGAGAACTAGTTTCGATGAGAGGTCATGTGAAAAGATGCACCCAATTCAACCAACCACACATCATCAGATGCACGGGCTGCCAAAACTGTGATGAATGCAACACTATCTTCTTGAGATCTTTCTGAAGCTGAATCTGAACCTTTCCTCTTCTTCTTCGGCTCTTTACAATCTTTACAGAAGCGCCCAAATTTGTCACAGTTTCAACATTTTGCCTTGGACTTATTGGAAGTCTTTGACTTCCCATAGGATTTGGATCTACCCTTATTGTCAGACTTATTGTCATTTTTCTTCCCTCTTTCAGTGGATCTCCCATGAATAGCAAGGGCTTCTTTTTCTGAAATGGAAGCTTTTCTCCGCATCTCCTCTAATAGTAGTGAAGACACCACATCATCCATTTTGAAGGTGACTAATGTGCTTCTGAGAGCCATCACAAGATGGTCCCATGAATCCGGTAAAGAACACAAAAGTGTGTAGCAACGATCCTCCTCCTCTAACTTGACACCAGCTGATGTCAATTATGTAGCCAGTAGATTAAATGCATTTAAATGATCTATTAAGGATCGACCTTCCTCCATTCACAGAGAGTACAACTTCTTCCTTAGGAACAACTTGTTCACCAGAGATTTGGCCTGATACATGGCCACAAGTCTTTCCCACAAACTATTTGCAGTTTTCTCATCTAGAACATTTAGAAGAACTGCATCAGTTAAACAGAGTCTTATGAGATCCTTAGCTTTACGGTCTTTGATATCCCAATCTGCTTGAGCTATAGTTTCTGGTCTTGTAGCACTTGAAGTCGCTTCCCATAGGTCACGATCTTTGAACATGTCTTCCATCTTGAGTTTCCACAACTCAAAATTAGTGCCATTAAATTTCTCCACCTCCATTCTTCCATATGATGAACTTGCCATCTCAATCTGCAAATAAGATTCAAAATGCTCTGCAAAAAGCTCCCACTCAAACTTGAGATCAGCTCAAAAAACCCTACCCAACAACTAGGATCAAAAGTTGATCAAGCTCTGATACCACTTGTAAGGAAACTCAGGTGCGCAAACAACTTCCTACGCTAATCTCTATAGGAGAGTATTGTGCAAATTCTTATAAATCCTTACAATTTCAGATTCGTTAACTACTTTAACAAAGATATTGCAACCACATACCATACATACAGAAAAATAGAGAAGAACACAATGATATACCCTGGGGAAACCTTTCGGTAAAAACCCCAGCACTCCAAAACCTACATAATGTATTGATAAAAACTATTACAGCTTACAATACACTTGCAATGCAAGTTCTTTTAGAAGATTTCAAAAAACCCTTGAAGACAAATCACGGCAGCATAAAACATTCCAACAATACACTTGCATCACATCTCTTCACAACCCTAAAAAATGCTTATATCATGCGCTTCACTTTTTTAGGGCTACTCCCAAAGATAACCGTATTAGGGTTTTACCATTCTCCGAGAAAATAGGAACCCCGAACCCCACGATTGGGGAAGAGTGTACAGTACTCAAATTTATTAGTTGCCACATGTCTTCACTTGTCATTGAATCTCCCTAACATAGCTCTTATGTGTCATAGGAATCCATCATAACCGTTTTAGCCATGATCTCCTTACACACAATTCAAGATGCCGACACATCAACATTATTTGCAAGAAATACATTTTACAAAACAAATAATAAGAATAGGAATTATCCAAGGTTGAGACACCTTATTCCTAACATATTTTAGGCCCTTTAGACAATTTTTCATCTTCCAACATGAATTCTCAACTTCATCCTCATCAGGTTTACAAATGATCAAGTGGGTATCTCTAAAATTATCATCATAATTTTAGACGTCTTCTCATCTTTCTAACCATACAAATTTTTTAATTTTTGGACAACATTACCATAGTGAAATTTAATTTTCTTTACCAATGTCTTGACCACCCTCACAGACATATGTCTACCATTTTTTTAATAACTTTTGATCTACTCAATCAATTGCAAAACAAATTACATATTACTCTTTTACACTTGAATCTATACACTTTTAAAAGATACACAAGTTCAAGATCTCACTCTTAACTACCATCCTACGAAACAGTTTATTAAAATATTAAATCTAAGTATATCATTTGTTGAGCTCACAGAAACAATTATGTTACATTTTTCTAAAAAAATCAGGGACAGTTTTTCATGCATGGAAGGTTTGAGCCTCTTAATTTTATCAATTATTAAAAAAAATTAGTAGTTTAGAAACTCAATTCAAAGTACGACAATTCATATTGTTTACACATCTTCTAATTTTGAGTACAAGACCCTCCAATTTCTCTATGAAGTTCATATTTACCCTATTTCAAAAAAAAATGGCCACTTATACCCCCCTTTTTGCACACCATCTTGGTGCACTTACCCAACATTTCTTAAATTTTTGATCAACTTTCTTTTGTTAAGAATAATAGCCTCTCAAGGCATAATTTTTATATTAAATTTGATAGTGAAAGACATCTGAGTGTTTGAGAGAGTGAGAAATATGTGTGGGGGTTATTCTAAGATGTTTGAAATTCATTGAACCTTGGGAACACTATTGAAATTCCTATTGTTACTGATATGTGAATGAAACATTTATGAAATTTTAAGTCGAATTCAAGAGCAATTTAATCTTGTTAGATGCCTTATGAAGAAATTTGAAGGGCTTAAATTATATTTGGGTCAGTAGTACCCTTGATTTTCAATGGTTTGTGTTAGATGCTCTGCACCATATTGGTATCAAAGCTAAAAGATCTAGGATTGTGTTGTTGATTTGGTTGTGTCTGTAGGGAGACAAGTAGAGGTATACCATTACCATCCTCCAGTACACATCAAGCTAGGTAGAATGTGCAAGGGAGAGAGAGAGAGAGAGAGAGAGAGAGAGAGAGAGAGAGAGAGAGAGAGAGAGAGAGAGAGAGAGAGAGAGAGAGAGAGAGAGAGAGAGAGAGAGATCTTCTAGGATCTATTGTTGGGTGAGATGGATGGTTTGGTGAATAGGTGTGGTGAACCAACAAGAGAGGTGAATACCCGATAAAGTACTTGAAGTTGTAGCCATTGAAATACTCCACTTATGACAGTAGAGGAGAAGGTAGTTGCAAGGATAGTCATGTTTCCTTTTGGAGGTGCACCTAATGATAAGAGAAAGAGGAATGAGAAGAGGAAGAGTTAAAGACAAAGAATGGTACCAAAGAAAAGATAGATAAAATTTTCAAAGAGGGAAAGAACTCCAAAATAGAGAATTTATTGTAGGGTGTTGCTATATGTTTCTAAGGGACTTGGAAAATTTTATAGGCTGGTTGTATGGTGCAGGAGCATCCAACCCTTGAAAGGCCTCATGAAGTTTATTTTGAATTTGTTCTCATTTTAATACTTTGTAAGGTCCTAAGGACCATTAGAATGAGAAAAAAACAAACTTTAAGACTCAAAGAACCAATTTTATTCAAAGAGACCTATAAGGTCCTAGCAAGGTCAATTAGGGTCAAAGGTGGTCAAAGTTTTCAAGATGTCTAAAAGAGGTTGGGAAAGTTGTAACAAAACTCATTTAGTCCATTTGAGGCTATTTTAGGTTTCAAAGAATAGTTTTACAAAGTCTGATATTGTTGTTTCCACGTGGCCAAAGTCATAGATTTTTATGATGAGTTTTTGTTATTTTTCATTGATGTCATAGAGACTATTCATTTGTGAAAACTATTAATGAAAGTATGCTGGAAGTTTCTATATGTTTTCACTATTGAATCATTACCCAATGAGATGGGGTTTTCTTGAAGATCTTGTATAGAAGGTATGGTACCATTGACCACATTTTTTTTTTCAAAAAATGAAGTTCTAAATTCATTTTTGTTCTACTGTAGGGACATAAGAGCTATAAACCAAAAGTCAGTAATTTAAGGTGTCTAGAGTTTAAGTAAAGGTTATGAACATGTGGAACATGTTGACTATGATACAAAAAATATATTCAAACCGTAGGAGATGTTGTCGAACCGTTTCTAGTAAAGGATAAAAAAATTATTTCCTTCAAACACCTAAATAGGATTTATCTGATTGTGAGTAATCAGTTATGTGAATGGGATTAGGCATATAGATCTATTTTGAGTGGTGATTTATCTATGTCCATAGTCTTAAGGGTTGTTTAAATGGAGTGGGGTGATTGTTTACAAACATATGATAGGTGATTAGGAAGCTCTTCAATATTGGTAGTTGATTTTGGTAATTGTGATCAATTCAAGGTGCATTTATACTTTTGCATTGATTGCCAAATAATAGTTGGGGTATTTTATTTATACATCACAAAGTCAAAACCCTTAGATCATGTCAAGGAATCAAAAGGATGTTTGTAAATATGTTTGTGGTCAAGAATTGACATTTGCATAAAGAGTTGCAGTTAAACTAGTTATTATAGAAGGCCTAACTATCCTAAATTTGTTGACGAGCCTACTTGGAAGTCATAATACAAGAGAAGCATTTGATTAGTCAGAGTTGTGAAGACATTGAAGGGTATTTGGAAGATAAGTTAGCTGAGATTTGCTAGTTTTTTTTGAATTTATGATCAACTTTGTTTTGTTGAGACTAATAGCCTCTTAGGGTGTGATTTTTGTATTAGTTTTGGTAGTGGAAAGCATTTGAGTGAGAGAGTGATAAATATGTGTTGGATTTGTTCTAAGATGCTTGAAGTTCATTGAACCTTGAGAACACTATTAAAATTCCTATTATTAGTGATATGTGGATGAAATATTTTTTAAGTGTGAAGACAAATTTTTGAGAAATTTAATCTTGTCAATGCCTTACGAATCAGGTTAAAGGTCTTGAGTTAGATTTAGTTCAACATTACCATTGATGTTCTATGGTTTGTGTTACATGCACTGCATAATATGAGCATTACAATAACAACATAGAATTATTCAGGATATATTATTGCGATGAGTGTGAGTGTTGATTGGATAAAGAGAACAAGAAAACAACACAAAGGAAAAAACTAATTATAAAGATAGAGAAATTTTTACAATCATTTTCATCACTTACTTGTGAATCACCTAAGTTTTAAAAAAGGAATAGTCTAAATTTAATTTTTTTTACCAAATTTTATCAAAAAATATTCTTTACTTAAAATTTATAAAAAAATATTTGAATTCTAAATATTTTTTTATAAGTACCCTAAGAAAATAAAAATATAATTTTAACAACCATTAAGTATTGAAAAATTAATATAATATAAAATAAATTTTAAGCGTCTTTCATAACTTCAAAAATATGAAAGTAGTACTTCAAAAAATATTCTTTACTTCAAATTTATAAACACATATTTGAATTCTAAATATTTTTTATAAATACCCTGCGAAAATAAAAATATAACTTTAACAACCATTAAGTATTGAAAAATTAATATAATATAAAATAAATTTTAAGGGTCTTTCATAACTTCAAAGATATGAAAGTAGTACTTCAAAACATTTGATACTGAATAATAATACAAATTATATATTTCTTTTAAGAAATTTTTCTTTCTAGTTAAGATGATTCTCATGTTCTGTAATTAGAAGTTTTTTTTTATTGTGGATCATTAGATTTTTTCATGGTGACTACTATCTTGTATCTGATATTAACCATTTATATCTCTCATGTACTTATTCTTCAATATATGTATATATACTCGCATGCACACACACATAAATGCATCCATGTATGTAAGCTTGTGCATGCATATATATATAATAATAATTGGTGTATCCAAAATATATCACATCCAAGTCTCTTTGCACTTGCAATTTCAAATATGAAGTCCTAAATCATGTCATGATATACTATACTATATAGGTAGTACAAGCTGAACATTACTATACACTATAGTACTGAAAAGAACAATTATTTACAAGGGAAGTAGAGTAGCCACTTTTCAAGTTGCTATGCACTTCTGGGCATAAAATGTTCTCATAACAAGTTGTTTGCAACTTTATTACAAGGCAGCGCGTGAATTTCACGGGGGACAATGATTTGCACATGCTTCTCATTACTCGAACACGGGATCAAAAAGACTGATCGAAACTCAGCAATTTGCTCTTACGCGTGCATAGTTTATTTTATCTTCAACTCTATTACGCGTTTTACTCTTCCGCGCTCGGTAAAGTAAATGAATTACGTCAATTTAAAATTGTTTGTCTTTGGCGTGTTCTCTGCTGTGCAAATATTTTTCGATCATGTGGAATGAGTTTTGGTTCACCAAATAAAAATGAATTGTTCTAGTACGTCAATTTGTCTTTCAAAAATATTACGAGATATCACTAATTTAAAATAATATTGCAAGGTAATATATAAAATAATATTGTAAAGCAATATAGTGCACGCTTGTTCAATTGGACCTTAGATTGTTCTGTTAGTCCTTAGTTCACCATAGTATTCACAATTTATAGATCAATGTCTTTTGGGCTTAAATTAATTTGCTTAAATTTAATCAGAATAGATGGGAAAAGAGGGGACTAGAAATAAGCAATAACTACTTAATGAAAAAATGTCTTCACCATTTTTTTTGATCCCCTTTTTATTTGCCTACATTAGAAAAATTATTTTGAACACTGCTTAAAAATTAAACAGCAAATATTACAATCCATGGGGCCACTCAGGCCACTAGCTCTATAAATTGTACCACAAAAAATAAGCAGGTGCTTAAAGTTTTGTTACCTGCATACTTATCAAATTAATAAAAAAATTAAAGTAATATTTACACCTATCACTAGATCATAATATGTCTTTTCATAATATATTTATATTTCAACCAAGAATTAAAATATTTAAATTTTGTGAAAACTTCATATTGAAAATCAATAAAATAAATTAAGTGTGTATTATTATGTCAAAGATGAATGCAATAAAATAATAATTTTTCTCATCAATTTAACATCTATTATAGCAAACAAATTTCAATGAATAATCTTTAACAATTCCTTATCTTGTTATGAACATGAAGAAAGATATGCTCAATTTATGTTTGGCAAACACAATGTTCAAATGGTGAACAATGAAATGAAAATATTTATCCTTCATATATACTTCTCCCCTATCATATACATCATAGGAATATAACCATTTATTGTAAAGATTTGTGTGATATAAATAGTTCAATTGAATCTCCCCATGATTCATTGAAATATAAATATAAAAAATAAACAAAGATTCTTCACTTTCACTTTCACCAAAGAATTTTTTGTGAAGAGTCATTAATAGTATTAGTATTAATATTTAATTTAATAGTTGAACAGTAGAATACACATTAAAAAAATTATATTTCAGAAAATAGAAAAGAAATCAAGCTAAACAAATACAGCACACTAGTTATAAATTAAGTAATTTTCATGAAAAAAAATTAACTATTAAAGAGGCATACAACTATATATTGTTATTCAAATAGAAGACCCCGTAGATACATGGCACTTTATCTCTTCAAGATTATAGTATATTAGTAGCCTCTATGTGCTTATAAGATCTTTTAACAAAATATTTATTACTTTTAAAAAAAATTTGAAAATATTTTTAAAAATAAATAAGACTCCATCAACATTCCTTTTACTCCCAAGTAGATTTCCCAAGATGCTACGCTCAATGTCTCACAACACATAAATAGCCAATATCCCAAATTATTAAGTCATTATCCATACTTTAGCTACATCAACAATAATCCATAAATTAGGCCATAACTCTGGTCAAAGTATAATTCACAAGATTCTCAACCTCTTAAACTGTAGATAGCTGCTCATAGTAAATTTCATCCATACTAGATCCTTTCTTTTTCTAATTTAAAGACTTCTTAAAATAAATTATTTTAATAATCATTCATACTAAATTTCATTTATATTATTTGACAACTTCTTGTGACCGTTTTTAAAGTGAACTCAACCATCACTTCAACTATTCCATTTTAGCTAAGAATGAAGATGATGATACTGCTGCTGCTCTTTTCCTGTCTCTCTGCGCTGCCTGGTCATGTGGAAAAGCCTTCAAATTATTCTGATCAACACGCTCTCATGGCTTTCAAGGCTTCTCTGCTCCTCGATCCACATAATTCTTTGTCTGATTGGTCTCCCAATCAGACTTTCTGCAATTGGACTGGCGTTATCTGTTCTTCTCGTCGACAGCGTGTGGTTTCCTTCAATCTCACTGGTATGGAATTATATGGCCCTATCTCTCCCTTCCTGGGAAATCTTTCCTTCCTTAGAGTACTTTCTCTCAGAAATAATAGCTTCCATGGCCATATTCCATATCAGCTTGAAAGGCTATTTCGCTTGAGAGAGCTGCGGTTGTCTCGAAACAAATTGGAAGGTCCGATTCCATCCTCTCTAGGAGGTTGCCGTTCTTTACAAACTCTCATATTGTCTATAAACAATTTAAGTGGAAGCATTCCCTTTGAACTAGGTCTTCTTTCAAATTTAGAGACCATGGGATTAGCAGAAAACAAATTGACAGGTATTATCCCACCTCTCTTAGGAAAGATGTCCTCTTTAATTACAATTGATTTGGGCGATAATAGACTCCAAGGTGGTATTCCTGCTGAATTGGGAATGCTTACTCAGCTGAACTGGCTTAATCTTGCTATCAACAACTTGATAGGATCGATCCCCATTGCCCTCTCGAATTGCACTCATCTCCAAGTATTACAGCCAACTCTCAACCACTTGAACGGCCCAATTCCATTGGAGTTTGGAAGGCTGTCAGAGTTGCAAAAATTGACTTTGGCGGAGAACCAACTCACTGGAGAAATACCAAGCTCCGTGGGTAATTGGACTCAGCTGCAACGCCTGGAATTGGGTCCAAACCTACTGAGCGGAACAGTGCCCCTGAAAGTTGGGAAAATGCAACAGCTGACATGGTTATCTTTGGCGGAAAACCATTTTGTGAGTGGAAGAAGTGGCTTGTCTATTATAACAGTGTTAACTAATTGCTCCAGCTTGGAACATCTTCATTTGGGATTTAATTATCTCACTGACATCTTGCTCTCTTCAATTGGTTCCCTTTCAAATTCACTCACATATTTAGACCTGAGCTCAAATGAAATTGGGGGAAGCATACCAGACGAGATTGGCAACCTCACAAAGCTTACAGAACTATCATTAGCTGAAAACCGATTCAATGGAACCATTCCATATGCACTCGGAAGACTTCCAAATCTGGAAAGATTGTATCTAAACAGAAACAATTTACTGGGAAGAATTCCAGAAAGTTTAGGCCAATCAAAGAGGCTTGGACTGTTGGATCTCAGTGACAACATGCTTTCAGGGAAAATTCCAGATAGTCTTGGCAACCTTCCACAACTCAGATACATCTATCTCCATCACAATCAGCTGTCGGGAAAAATACCTGCTAGTCTAGGGAGATGTCAGACTTTGGAAACGGTGGACTTGGCGCACAACAAACTAACAGGAAATATACCTCCCCAAGTTGCAGGTCTTCAGAATCTCCTGTTCTATTTCAATGTTTCCAACAATTTATTGCAAGGTTCTATTTTGGAAATGAGCAAAATGGTTATGGTTTTGCCTATAGATGTTTCCCGAAATAATTTTTCTGGTGGGATTCCTAGTGCATTGGCAAGTTGCAAGGGATTAGAATATCTAAATCTTTCTCGGAATGCATTTGAGTGGCCAATCCCTTCATCACTTGCAGATCTGCAAAATCTACAATACATGGATCTTTCTTGCAATAATTTGTCAGGTATGATACCAGTAGTGTTCAAAAATATGAAAATGCTCCAGCATTTCAATTTGTCTTCAAATAGGTTAACTGAAGAGGTTCCAAAAGGAGGAGCTTTTGCAACACTTGATGTCTCAGAAATTATGGGAAATCTTGGCCTATGTGGTGGGTGGGTAAACTTACCACCTTGCTCTAATTCTAATCACAAACAGCCATTGGTCTCCAAAAAGGTGATTATTCCTCTTCTAGTAGGCATTGCAATTTTGATAATGTCTCTTCTATTGGTAGCATTTTCCTACAAATCATGCAAAGGTTCCAATATCCCTGTTCTTAAAGTATGGCCTCAAAAAATTTCATATGAAGAACTTATAGATGCAACTGGTGGGTTCAACAATGAAAATCTTTTAGGAACTGGTAGTTTTGGGTCTATTTATAAAGGGATTCTAAAGAATGGTAGACGTATTGCTGTTAAAGTTCTCAACTTGCAAGATGAACATGCTCACCAAAGTTTTAGCAAAGAATCTAATGCATTAAAGAGAGTTTGGCACCGGAATGTAATTAAAATCATTTCAACATGCTCCAATCTTGATTTTAAAGCCTTAATTCTTCCATTCATGTCAAATGGAAGTTTAGAGAGATGGTTGTATCCTCCTGAAGGGGATAGATGCAGATTGAATATGAGTGATCGAATCAGGATAGCAATGGAGATAGCAAAAGGAATGGCATACCTTCACCACTATTGCTTTGTTCAAGTGATCCATTGTGACCTCAAGCCTGGCAATGTCCTATTAGGTGATGATATGACCTCATGTATAACAGATTTTGGCCTTTCCAATCTTATTTTTGGTAATTTTGTGGATGCTTTGTCCTCTACAAATGCACTTATAGGATCTATTGGATACATTGCACCAGGAACATATTTCTCATTATTGTTCTATCTATTTTACTATTATTTTTTAGTTTATTTGATTAACTATCCAATGCTTCAAATGATATAGGAGTAAATTATTCTTATTTATTTTTTGTTAGAGTATGGAATTGGTGGAAATCTTACTACAAAAGGAGATGTATACAGTTATGGAATTTTAGTTTTGGAATTGTTGACAAGGAAGAGACCAACAAATGATATGTTCAGTGAAGGAATCAATTTACAAAAATGGATAGAAATGCATTTTCCTAACAAAATTTCAGATGTGATAGATGATTGTCTTTTGATAGATGCTCATGAATCAGAGATGTCAATGGTAATGGAATGTCTTACTCAGTTTATACAAGTTGGGTTGTTCTGCACAAGGGGGTCACCTCAAGAGCGACCTGATATGATTGAGGTGGTTGATAGATTAAATACAATCAGAGGTTCATTTCTTGGTACCCCCCAAACTTTTCAATTACCAATAGATATCTCACCTTTCATTAATAATGAAAGAAATACAACAGGGTTACAAAATAGGGGAAGTTGGTCTACATCTACATCCTAAGCTAAAAAGAAATTTCTTTGTTTATTTCTTGGCCAGTCTAAACAATAGTCATGCTCTAATGTATTATTGTGGATATTTTTAGTCTATTTTGAGTAGACGTATAATGTCAAACTTGTACTACCTATATGGTATAGTATATTGTTATTGATTTAGAACTTTAAATTTGATGTTATGAGTGCAAAAGGGATGTTGATGTGATGTATTATAGACATATTAATCATTTTATTACATAATTAAATATATTTCTTAATAGAAAGAAAATTCTCATAAAAGAGATATATAGATTTTTTTATTGAATATACAATATTTTGTACTATAACTTTTGTACCTTTGGAATTATGAATGTTATTTAAAAATTATTTATATTATATCAATTTTTCAATGTTGAATACTTGTAACATTATATTATTTTAGGTATCTCTATTTATAAACAAACATTTAAAAATAAGAGGTTAATTTTACAGTATAAAAATTTCATTGTGTATTAGATTGCATTTCCAACCAAAAAAAATGATAAAAATTTAAAACTAAATTCTTTCATCCTTTTTAATAAATCACAATTATTAAAAATTATTCTTAAATTTTAATCATATTAGAAATTTTCAATTTTTTAATAAAATTTGTAAATTCAACTAAAAAATTGTGTCTGATTGTAACATACAATCATTTATTAGAAACTATATAAGGCAATTGTTTGAGAGTTCTCAATCTCTTGATATTTGCCAAAATGATTCTGGAAGCACTATGCATATAAATTTCATTATTGCATCCATCAGGATTTACTTTACATCAGATCCTTCTAGTTCATGAACTAGATGGTTTTATACATACAGTGTTTAGCTAGTATAACACAGTTTCTCATCATTGTATGAGTTATCAAAGTTCAAGTAGACTAAACATGCACTTCCATCTCATCCACCTGTAATAATTTCATTACTCCCATTTCCAATTCGAGAAATATGTCTAATTCATATTCTCTAAGAGTGAGAATAATTCTAAACTTCCATGAAACAAAATTTGAAGCTCCTTCAAGATGATCTTCAAATGTGACTCCATTTTGCATTTTAGTCTTCATATAGAATTAATAAAAACATGAGTTTGATTGTCCTCTTGCTCTTAAATATGATCAGATCTTCCTTAGACTAGCTCTGATACCATGTTGTTGTTTGATCAAATTTAGGGTATGTAATTCTTTAAAAAATTATGATTTTTTTAGATAAATTCACAATAGAATATTATCTAATCTTAGATAGATATAAGTATATCTTGATAATTTCTCCTTAGAATATTATATTTATATTAATCTCCAAATTGATATTATATCAAATCACTTAGTATATATATGAATATCAATATAATATTTAAATAATCTTCTTATTAACCTATATATATATATATATATATATATATATATATATATATATATATATATATATATATATATATATATATATATATATATATATATATATATATATATATATATATATATATATATATATATATATATATATATATATATATATATATATATATATATATATATATATATATATATATATATATATATATATATATATATATATATATATATATATATATATATATATATATATATCATCCTAAGGCTGAATTGTATTGTTGTTAATAATCAATTTCATCAAATGAATGTGATGTAATATATATAATCTTCAAGTATGTCTCATGAAGGGACATACCTCTGAACATGAGACTATGTGTCTCCCAAAGAGTGATGTATCTTTGTGAGACATTCTTATGATCAAAGTTTACCAACTTAGAAAATTGCATTATCGACATGTTAAAGTTGATCCTCATTATCGACTTGTTAATGTCTATCTTCATATTAACATTGAACATTATACTAGCTGATACATATCAAACTTCATTCCATTTACTATCTAGACATATGTTTAACAAAATCATTTTTAATAATGGGACTGTTGAAATATGTGGACAACATCCTTATTAACAATGATATGTTTCTTACATTGATAAGAATGAAGTCGATATAAGTATTTTGATGATCATATAAATATGATTATCATTATTGATAATGGTAATTACAGTGATATCATTATCAATAATAATTAATCAATATTATTATTCAGATTCATAGTTGATACCATAATCAACATAACGTAATATCTTGATTTGGTCAATACCATAGTCAACTTTTGATAATGAGACAAATAATTTTAAGTTGGTATTGTTATCAACTTAATTTATAATAACAATATCAACTATAACATTGATATTATTTTTACTCATATTAGTTATCAATAATGATATCTATGATAGTTATCAATTATCATGGTTATCAAATAATAATATTTATAGAATGAATATTAATGAATTCTCCAGTTGAAAATATCATTGATGAAGAGTACTCCCCTTATTAGTACAAACACACACAACATAATTGAGAATATAACAATGAATTGTAAGGACAAGAAATATGATTTCTATTATCTCCAATGAAATGGAATTACAATATTCAGAAATATAACATGTAGAGTCATATGCACAACTATATGGGTATTTTCATTACAATATTGTCTGAGCCAGAGCCACCAGATGTTTATTCCCCAAAAACTACCCCAGATAACTAGTGTAGGGGAACCTATGAAGACACCTAGGATCACCATGGATCCAATCAAAGGAAAAAGGTAAAAGTCATCCCTAAGTGTAAATTGGGGTGTATTGAAGCCAATAATGACCATTTGCAATAAATATTTTAATGAAATATGTTTAAGTCCTATTAGTCTAGGTAGAGGACTAGGACATCAAACTCTTGTTAGTTGGTCCAATAGTGCCCCAAGGGTATAATTAGGATTTAGAAGTGTCTAAGAGATTCAATTAGACTCTAGAAGTAGGATTCAATAAGTTAGAATGCTTAAATTTCAATAATTTGTAAAGTTAAGAATTTGAATATTTGAATCTTAGCAGTCACTTAGTTTAGGAGGGAAATGAGTTTTTAATGGCTAAATGCAATTGTAATCAAATAACCCCGATTGGAGTTGGTTGATATGGTTACTAGGCATCATCTTTGATATGCCCATGACAAGGGAAAGACACAATACAACCTGGTACATAGATTGTACAAACTACACAAGATTGAAGTAATAAAAGTGGTAGTTTTTTGCAAATTTCTTGATGCTTGAATGTCTTATTGGATCTAATTCATTGAATATACATTATATGTGTTTTATAACCTTTGTAAGTCCATTTTTCAATTCAATTAGATTGAGTTCTCATCAAAGGTCTCTGATTGTACCTTGATAGAGCATAGTTTTGCATTGGTTTAGAAGAAAGGATTGAGATTCATCCCCTTTTTGTAAACATTGTGACTTGGGGATGAATCACACATGTGTATCATATATGTCTAACACTAAATATGCAAGTAAATTCATTAGTTGTTGCAGGTGATTTCCATTTGATGACTGTTGCATGGTTAAGGAACAAGGAAAAACTTGCAAGGCTATTGTAGTACCACTTTGGGCCATGTAAGGGGTATTTATTATGATTGAAAGTGTTTAGATATGTTGAACAGATGGTGAATCCCCCTTTTTTTGGTTGGGATATCACTTGGAGTTTCTAGATTGGAGAAGTCATAGTTTTGGAGGGTTTGAAGGCCTAATTTGGGGCTTTTAGTGCTGCCAAGGGTATGGGCCTAATTCCTTTTGTATTTGATCATTTTTGGAAATAAATATTGTCTTTCCAAGAGTTGAGGTCATTAGATTGTGTGGAGTTATGATTTTCTTTGAAAAATCACCATTTTTATTCATAGTTGTAGGGTGCAGTATTATGACAGTGGTATTTCATCCAAATAAACCTATAATAAGTCTCTAATATGTTGGCAACCTTGATAATGGGTATCTAAAAACCCCATTTATTTGCAAAGTGTTTCATAATTTATCTAAGTTATAGAATTTGGAAGGTCACTATTGACCTAGAATTGTGCAATTAGGCCTCCTTGTAGAATCCAAGCATTGTATGCATAACCCATAGATTATGACCCTATAACTAGTTAATTCCTTTTGAATTGGGTTAGATTAGTTCTCTTGTGGCATTATACACCTTGGGTGAAGTGGTTGGGTTGAAATCTCATTTTGAGTTCATTAGGGAAGGGTGTTTGAACCTTGTATTTCTCTTATAAGTTCAATCCATTATTTTTGCAAGAGTCCACTACCCTATCCTCTGCACCAAGTGGTATCAGAGAAATTAAGAACATTGGGAGGAAGTAAAGGTGTGTATGTCTAAGGAAGATTTTGAATATTTTGAATAAGTGGCTCAAAACATGCCTCCAAAGATGACAAATGTGGAGCTTTCTAGGATTGTGATGGATTAAGCAGAAAAGAATAACAGATTGGAAGAAGTCATTGAAAGGTTGACCAATATTATTGAGAAGAGGGGTTCAAACTCTTTTGATGATGAAGGTGAAGCAGAACAGGAACCTGTCTAAGAAAGGTTGAATCCTGAGGATGCAAGAATAGTGAAGATCCCGAAGGTAGTTAAAGGAGGAGAATCTAAATTCAAAGCAGAGATCCCAATGTATGATGGAAAGATGGATGAGGAAGTGATCCTTGATTGGTTCAATGCTATAGAGAACCACTTTGACTATGAGGACATTGAAGACAAGCATAAGGTTAATATTGCAAAAGAAAGACTTAAGGGTCATGCATTGTTATGGTGGGACTACCAACAACCAGCAAGGTGGAAGAAAAACCTACCAAAGATAGAATCATGGCCTAGAATGATGACCAAAATGAGGGAGAAGTTTCTACCTAAGGACTACAAGGTTCAACTCTTCTAGAATATTCAAGGGTTGAAGCAAAAGGACATGGATGTCTAAAGGTATACAGAGGAATTCAACAAGTTTGACATCAGAGCCTCTCATGATGAAGATGTGGAAGAGAAGGTGGCTAGATATCTTGGAGGGCTGAGGTACAACATCTAGGATGGGATGAGCATGGCCACACTAAGGACTATTGAATATTTCTACAAGTTGGCAATGAAAGTAGAAGATAAGCTTAGAAGGAGGCAATAGAGGAAAGGCAGTTCAAGAGGGAAACAAAACAAGGGAAAGGGAGTAAATCCAGGCCAAGGATAGAAAGAGAAGGGAAAGGAGAAAGTCACATATCAGAAAAGAGAGCGAAGAAGTGGTAGAGGAAAGAGCTTCCTGGAAACTGCTACAAGTATGGTGTAGAAGGGCACCCATTCTATAAGTGTCTTGAAATAGAAGCTAAAAATAATGATAAGAGGGTCCATTTGACTCAAGGAGAAGAAGACATCAAGCATCTAGGGGAAGAAGAAGAAAACCATGATTATGCTTATCTTGAAGAGGGTGAGTGTCTCTTGATGGGAAGGGCACCTGTTCAACATACACCCAGGGTATCTATTTTTAGAACAAATTGTAACTACTATGTAAAAATATGCAACGTTATCATAGATTTGGGTTCATTTGATAACCTAGTGTCCTATGAGATGGTAAATAAGTTAAACATACCTAAATTTCCTATTGGTAGACCATATAGGGCCTCTTGGATTAGTAATGATCATAATATTGTGATTAAGGAGCAAGCATATGTAGATTTTTCAATTGGGGGTTATTTTGATAGGGTTCTATGTGATATAGTTCCCATGACATGTTGCTACATCATCTTAGGGAGACCATGGTAGGTTTCAAGGAAAACCATTCATTATGTTTTGAAGAATGAATATATGGTGCATAAGGAGGGAAGAAAATTCACCCTTACATCTCTTCCAAGCAAAGTAGAAGAAGTTGGTAGCATAATTTTCTTTGGTGCAAAAACATATGTTGATTTGTAGGTTCCAAAGCATGAGAATATGGTGACTATAGAGAAGGATTCTAATACCACTTTATTGGTCTTGAAGGATGAGTTTGTAGACAAACATGAAGCATTGACTATGAAACACAAAATAGGGCATGAAGATGGTGTCCTAATTGGCACAATGTGGTGTCCTTTGGAGCAAGAAATGAAGAAAATTGTAGAGGTGTCATTGAAAGACACAAGACAAGGTCTGTCTGATCCTAGAAGGAATTCGCAAGGAAAGTTTGAAGACATACAAGATCATTGTTTGTAGCAGCATGATGAAAGATTTGATCTTGGTTCCATTCTTTCTTTTTTTTTCTCACTCTTTGTTTGCAGGTGTAAAGGCTAAGAGGACATAATTTGGTGTTGATCAGAGGATTCACAAAGAGAAAAAGATAGGGCCACCTACTAGGAGGATGGGAGGCACAAAGACACAGTCCTTTAGTTCTTGGGACAAGAACTTTTTCCAAGTTGTATGGTGTAGGGGAGCCTATGAAAATAACTAGGGTCACCATGGATCCAATCAAAGGAAAAAGGTCAAACTCATCCCTAAGTGTAAGTTGGGGTGTATTTAAGCCAAGAATGACCATTTGCAATAAAGTTTCTAATGAAATATGTTTAAGTCCTATTAGTCCAGGTAGAGGACTAGGACATCAAAATCTTGTAAGTTGGGCCAATATTACACCAAGGGTCTAATTAGGATTTAGAAGTGTCTAACAGATTCAATTGGACTCTATAAGTAGGATTCAATTTGATAGAATGCTTAAATTTTAATAATTTGTAAAGTTAAGAAATCAAATATTTGAATCTTAACGGTCACTTAGTTTGGGAGGGAAATACATTTTTAATGGCTAAATTCAATTTTAATCTAACAAAATTAATTGAAGTTGGTTGATATGGTTACTAGGCATCATATTTGATACACCCATGACAAGGGAAAGACACATTATGGCCTAGTATAGTGATTGTATAGACTGCACAAGATTGACGCAATAATAGTGGTAGCTTTTTGCAAATTTCTTCATTTTTGAATGTCTTATTGGATCTAATTCATTGAATGTACATTATATGTGTTGTAGAACCTCTGTAAGTTCATTTTTCATTTATTTATATTGAGTTTGCATTCAAGGTCTTTGACTATACCTTGACAAGGCATAGTGTTGCATTGGTTTAGAAGAATGAATTGAGATTCATCCCCTTTTTGTAATCACTGTTACTTGGGGATGAATCACATATGTATATCATATATTTCTAACACTAAATATGAAAGGAAATCAATCAGATGTTGCAGGTGAACGCCATTTGATGACTGTTGCAAGGTTAAGGAACAAGGAAATGTGTGAAACACTATTGCAGTAGCACTTTGGGGCACATGAGGGGTACTTTAGATATGTTGAAGCGATGGTGAATCCACCTTTGTTTGGTTGGGATAGCATTTGGAGAGTCCAGATTGGAGAAACCCTAGTTTTGGAGGCCTAATTTGGGGCTTGTAGTGTTGGCAAGGGTCTGGGCCTAATTCCTTTTGTATTTGATAATTTTGGGACATACATAGTCTTTGTCCAAGAGTTGAGGTTGTTATATTGTGTGGAGTTATTAGTTTCTTCGAAAAATCACCATTTTTATGCATAGTTGCAAGGTACAGTACTATGACAGTAGCATTTCATCCAAATAAACCTATACTAAGTCTCTAATATGTTGGTAAACTTGATAATGGGTATCTAAAAACCCCATTTATTTGTAAACTGTTTCATAATTTTTCTAAGTTATAGAATTTGTAAGGTCATTACTGACCTAGTTTGTGCAATTAGGCCTCCTTGTAGAATCCAAGCATTGTGTGCATAACCCATAGATTGTGACCCCATAACCAATTGATTCGTTCTGAATTAGGTTGGATTAGTTATGTTGTGGCATTAGAAACCTTGATTGAAGTGGTTGGGTTGAAATCTCATTCTGAGTTCATTAGGGAAGGGTGTTTGAACCTTATGTTTCTCTTATAAGTTCAATCCATTATTTTTTCAAGATTCCACTACCCTATCCTCTGCACCAATAACCCTACGAGTCTTCATTATATTGGTAATTTTAACTTCCCAAGAAGGTTCTAGAAATTTTAACCCTAAATTTTGAGGTCGACCATCCTTAAGATATTATTATTTATTTTCATGATTAGGATAGGCGCAAACAACTTTCAGAACTTTAAAATAAATTTTGAAGGAATTTAATTTTCTTTGATTTTAGGTCCCACAACTTCTAGAGATCATAAATCATCGTCTATTGATAACCCCATTTTGAAAATTGTGTGAAGTGTTCTAGAAGACTTGACTTGTGCAATCTTTGGTTAGTTGATGTTTTGACCCCATTCAGAGCCTCTGAAGCCTTCAAAACTGAGTTCAAAGTTTATGTACCCTACTACCAATACCGAAAACATTTAATATCTTCAAAAATAGACTTGATCTTCCAATGAAGCTTAACAAGAAAGCTGATATGACCAAAGTGAACCTCCAATGAAGAAAACAAAACATTCTTTGCTCAAATGAAAAAGTTACTAAAAATAATAAAATTCCAAACATAGAAACTCTACACAAGATAGGCCTTATTGAAAAGAAACCAGAAAATATTTTTGGAGCAATGCAAGATTTCCCTTACACCCAAGATACTCCTACATCAATCAGCAAATATATAATGATAATGTATACAATAAATAATTCTTATTTTCTCTAAAGAAGGATATATCAAATGCTTAAGGTTAGAATAATCTGACCAAAGCTACAAACATTAACAATGCAAAGCTTCCAATATCCCTTCTTTCAAATTATGGCCTCCAAAAAGTTCATATAAAGAACTTACAGATGTAACTAGTGGTTTCAACAATGAATAGGAATTGTTAGTTTTGGGCCAGTTTACAAGGATTTATACAAATATAACATTTAAGTATAAGAAATAAATTCTTATACTTTAATTTATATTTGTATAAATACAAGTTAAACAGATTCTAGGATGTTTGAGATAGGTTTCAGCTTCATAGGAGTTAAGATGCAAATTCTAGATTTTGGTGGATTTCAAAAAATTCTAGACTTAGCCAAATTTTAGGATTCAACAAGCCTTTAGCAGGGTTACCTCCCATAATCCATCATGGCTTTCTAAGGTCAAATTGAAGCTAGAAAAATGATTCTCAAAGGGTTTTAACTCATTTTATCAAAAATCACTTGGACCCCTTAGGACACACTTGAGGGTTCTAGTGTGTCAAAAGGGGTCATGGGGACTTCCTAAGGGCCCTAATGCATGATAAGTTGTACTAGGACCCCTATGAAGTCCCCATGACCCCTTTTAACACATTTGAACCCTCAAGTATTTTTGAAGTGATCGTAGGACCCCTTAGGACACACTTGAGGGTTCTAATGTGTCAAAAGGGGTCATGGGGACTTTCTAGGGGTCCTAACGTGTGATAAGGTGTACTAGGACCCCTAAGAAGTCTCTGTGACCCCTTTTGACACATTGGAACCATCAAATATATCTAAAGGGGTAGTAGGACCCATTAGGACACATGTGAGCATTCTAATGTGTCAAAAGGGGTCATGGGGACTTCCTAGGGGTTCTAACGCATGGTACGGTGTACTAGGACCCCTAGAAAGCCCCTATCACCCCTTTCAACACATTGGAACCCTCAAGTGTGTCCTAAGGGTTCACATGACCCCTTCAAACACACTTGAGCATTTTAATAGGTCAAAAGGGGTCATGGGGAGTTCCTAGGGGTCTTAGTACACCTTATAACATGTTAGGACCCCTAGGAAGTCCCCATGACTCCTTTTGACATATTGGAACCCTCAAGTTTGTCCTAAGGGGTCCTAACATGTGATAAGGTGTACTTGGACCCCTAGGAAGTCCCCATGACCCCTTTTGACACATTATAATGCTCAAGTGTGTTCGAAGGGGTTGTAGGACCCCTTAGGGTACACTTGAGGGTTCTAATGTCTCAAAAGGGGTCACGAGGACTTCATAGGGGTCCTAATGTGTGATAAGGCATACTAGGACCCCTAGAAAGTCCCCATGACCTATTTTGACACATTTGAATGCTCAAGTGTGTCTGAAGGGGCCCTACAACCCCTTCAAACATACTTGAGCATTCAAATGTGTCAAAAGGGGTCATGGGGACTTCTTAGGGGTCTTAACACTTGATAAGGCATAATAGGATCCCTAGGAAGTCACCATGACCCTTTTTGACACATTTGAATCCTCAAGTGTGTCCGAAGGGATCGGCCATAACCCCTTTTGACACATTTGATTGCTCAAGTGTGTTCAAAGGGGTCGTAAGACCCCTTTGGACACACTTGAGTGTTCAAATGTGTCAAAAGGTGTCATGGAGACTTCCTAGGGGTCATAACATGTGATAAGGTGTAATAAGACCCCTAGGAAGTCCCCATGACCCATTTTTACACATTAGAAACCTCAAGTGTGTCCTAGGGGGTCGTAGAAACCCTTACAAAAAATTTGAGGGTTCTAATGTCTCAAAAGGGGTCATGGGGACTTCCTAGGGGTCCTAACGTGTGATAAAGCATACTAGGACCCCTAGAAAGTCCCCATGACCCATTTCAAAACATTAGAACCCTTGAGTGTGTCCTAAGGGTTTGTATGACCCCTTCAGACACACTTGAACATTCAAATAGGTCGAAAGGGGTCATGGGGAGTTCCTAGGGGTCCTAAAACACCTTATAATGCATTCAGACCCCTAAGAAGTCCCCATGACCCCTTTCGACATATTGGAACCCTCAAGTGTGTCCTAATGGGTCCTACGATCCCTTTAGATACATTTGAGGATTCCAACATGTCAAAACCAGTCATGAGGACTTCTTAGGGGTCCTAGTATGCCTTGTCATGCATTAGGACCCCTACAAAGTCTTTGTGACCCCTTTTGACACATTAGAACCCTCAAGTGTGTCCTAAGGGGTCTTGAAACCCCTTCAAACACACTTGAGCATTCAAATGTGTCAAAAGGGGTCATGGGGACTTCCTAGGGGTCCTAGTACACCTTATCAAATGTTAGGACCCCTAGGAAGTCTTGATGACCCCTTTTGACACATTCAAACCATCAAGTCTATCCTAAGGGGTTCTAGGACCCCTTACGACACACATGATGGTTCCAATGTGTCAAAAAGGGTCATGGGGTCTTCTTAGCGGTCCTAGCATGCCTTATCATATGTTAGGACCCCTAGGAAGTCCCCATGACCCGTTTTGACACATTAGAACCCTCAAGTGATTCTGAAGGGGTCCTACAACCCCTTCGAACACACTTGAGGGTTCAAATATGTCAAAAGGGGTCATGGGGACTTTGTAGGGGTCCTAGTACACCTTATCATGTGTTAGGACTCCTAGGAAGTCTGCATGACCCCTTTTGACTCATTGGAATGCTTGATTATGTTTGAAGGGGTCCTACGACCCCTTCAGACACACTTGAGCTATCTAGTGTGTCAAAAGGGGTCATGGGGACTTCGTAGGGGTCCTAGTATGCCTTATCACGCATTAGGACCCCTACTAAGACCCATGACCCCTTTTGATATATTTGAATGCTCAAGTGTGTCTGAAGGGGTCGTAGGAGCCTTTCAAACACACTTGAGTATTCAAATGTGTCAAAAGGGGTCATGGGGACTTCCTAGGGTTCCTAGTACACCTTCTCGCATGTTAGGACCCCGATGAAGTCTCCATGACCCCTATTGACACATTAAAACCCTCAAGTGTATCCTAAGGGGTCCTACGATCCCTTAGGACACACTTGAGGGTTCTAATGTGTAAAAAGGGGTCATGAAGACTTCTTAGGGGTCCCAGTACACCTTATCATGCATTATGACCCTTAGGAAGTCTCCATGACCCATTTTGACATATTAGAACTCTCAAGTGTATCCTAAGGGGTCCTAGTACCCCTTTGTACACACTTGATCAATTAAATATGTCAAAAGGGGTCATGGGGAATTCGTAGGGGTCTTAGTATGCTTTATCATGTGTTAATACCCCTGGGAAGTCCCCATGACCCCTTTTGACACATTTGAACTCTCAAGCATGTCCTAAGGGGTCCTACAACCACTTCAGACACAATTGAGCATTCAAATGTGTCAAAAGAGGTCATGGGGACCTCTAGGACCCCTTCGGACACACTTGAGCATTCAAATGTGTCAAAAGGGGTCATGGGGACTTCCTAGGGGTCCTAATATGCCTTATCACATGTTAGGACCCCTAGGAAGTCCCCATGACTCCTTTTGAAATATTTGAATGCTCAAGTGTGTCTAGAGGGGTCATAGGACTTCTTAGGACACACTTGAGCATTCCAATGTGTCCTAAGAGTTCCTATGACCCCTTTGGACACACTTGAGCATTCAAATGTCTCAAAAGGCTTCATGAGGACTTCTTAGGGGGCCTAGTATGCCTTATCACGTGTTAGGACCCCTAGAAAATCCCCATGACCCCTATTGGAACATTTGAATGCTCAAGTGTGTCTTAAGGGGTCCTACGACCCCTTCGGACACACTTAATCATTCAAATGTCTCAAAAAGGGTCATGTGGACTTCTTAGGGGTCCTAGTATTCCTTATCATGCATTATGACCCCTAGAAAGTCCCCATGACCTCTTTGGACACATTGGAATGCTCAAGTGTGTCCCAAGGGATCATACGACCCCTTCAAAGACACTTGAGGCTTCAAATGTGTCAAAAGGGGTCATGGGGACTTCCTAGGGGTCCTATTATGCCTTAACACATGTTAGGACCCCTAGGAAGTCCCCATGACCCCTTTTGACACATTGGAATGCTCAAGTGTGTTGGAAGGGGTCCTACAACCCCTTCAAACACACTTGAGCTATCCAATGTATCAAAAATGGTCATGGGGTGTTCCTAGAGTTCCTAGTACACCTTATCATGTGTTACAACCACTAGGAAGTCCCCATGACCTCTTTTGACACATTTGAACCTTCAAGTGTGTCTGAAGGATTCATAGGACCCCTTTGGACACACTTGAGGATTCAAGTGTGTCAATAGGGGTCATGGAGACATCCTAGGGGTCCTAGTACGCCTTATCATGCGCAAGGACCCCTAGGAAGTCCTCATTTCCTCTTAGGAAGCCTAAGAGTACATCTTAGGGGTCTTTAGGTGTCCTAAGGGGTCAAGGACCATTAATGGGTCCTACAACCCCTTATGACACCTTACAACCCATTAGGAAGCCTAAGAGTACATCTTAGGGGTCGTAAGGTGTTATAAGGTATCTTAGGGCCCATTAATGGGTCCTACGACCCTTGTGACACCTTACGAACCTTTAGGAAGCCTAAGAGAACATCTTTGGGGTCATAAGATTTCTTAAGGGGTCCTAAGACCCATTAATGGGTCCTACAACCCCTTATGATACTTTATGACACATTAGGGAGCCTAAGATTACATCTTAGGGGTTGTAAGGGGTGTTATGGTGTCCTAAGACACAATAATATGTCCTATGACCCCTTTAGACCCATTAATGTGTACTTGGAACCCTAAGATGTATTCTTATGGTTCCTAATGAGTCGTAAGGTGTCTTAATGGGTTCTACAACCCCTTATGACATCTTATGACCCATTAGAAAGCCTAAGAGTACATCTTAGGGTTCGTAAGTTATCTTAAGGGATCCTAACATCTATTAACAACTCCTAAGATATAGTAATATGTCCTATGATTCCTTGAGACCCATTAATGTGTACTAGGAACACTAATATGTATTCTTAGGGCTCATAAGGGGTCGTAAGGTGTCTTAAGGGGTTCTAGGACCCATTAATGGTCCTACAACCCCTTATGACATCTTACGACCCATTAGGAAGCCTAAGAGTACATCTTAGGGCTCATAAGGTATCTTAAGGGGTCATAGGACCCATTAATGGCTCCTACAACCCTTTATGACACCTTAAGACCCATTAGAAAGCCTCAGAGTACATCTTAGGGGTCTTAAGGTGTCTTAAGGATTCCTATCCTACGAACCATTATGACACCTTACAACCCTAGAGAGAGAGAGAGAAAACTAAGGACAATCCATCAAGATACCAAGTACATCAAAGAAGATCAACTATGAAGTTCTAAAACCTATAATGGTTTTCTAAATAGCATGTGATTGTAATAGTCATAATGGACTAATATGCATTGTAAGTGGACCAATAGTGTCCAAGAGTGTCAAGGATTTTTTAGGGGTTACTAAAAGGTTATAAGTGTTTAGAATAGGTCTCCAAGATGTTGGGAGTCATTAGGAAGTTTATATTTTATAAGTTTTAATTATTTTTGAGTTATTTTCATAGTTGAAAGATTCAAATTTTCAAACATAACAGTTACATTGTCTTTTAGTGGGAAACACATGCATAAAAGTCTTTTGGTATTCCTCTTAGAATGTAACTGCCAAGAAATGGTTGGAGTGGAAGAGGAATTAAGTCATTAAATGATAGTAGAGTCTATTTTTTGTGGAGAGGATGCTGAAATGTACAAGTTATTCTCTGAGATGTAAATAAAGTTTAGATTTTCTGTAAGTCCAGTCTTGGTTTTTTATCACAGAAAATTGGGTATTGTTGCATGGATCATATCTCCCAACTCAACTATTGGATCTTTCTCATCTTGGAGTATGTTTTAGAGAACCTAATTATTCCAATCCTCACTGGAGGGATTTTTTATATATTGTTTTGTTCAAAAGTTATTCATGACAGAGTACAGGTCTATGCAGACCAGTCTTGGTTTTTTATCACAAAAAATTGGGTGATGTTGCGTGGATCAAATCTCCCAACTCAACTATTGGATCTTTCTCATCTTGGAGTATGTTTTAGAGAACATAATTATACCCATCCTCATTAGAGGGATGTTTTATATATTTTTTTATTCAAAAGTTATTCTTTACAAAGCATGTGTCTATGCAGAGGGTAGTGATAGGATAGTTCTTGATGAATTTTTAAGATGCACGCACTAGTGCTTAGTGCCTCTGCATTAGAGATCTCATAGGTATTATTATTATAATATTAATACTAATTTTAATATAAAAAAATCAATATTATAAAAAATGATATCTATAACAATAATTAAAAACTAAAAAAAATGAAAATAACATGGAATGAAAAATTTTGAAATTGCAAATGTTGAAATTTTAAATGGAAAGCAAAATTTTGGCGAAAAAAATCTGATATCCAATTTGAAAAATCTAATATTTGATTTTAAATTTGATATCTGATTTCAAATCAGATATCCGATTAGGCTTGTGCATTGGCTTTTGGTTTGGTCATGTGTACTGACACTAGGCCTACTAAAATGTCAACATGCTTTTTAGCGTGCTTTTGGATGAGTGAAAAGAGGATTTTTTCACTTTGCCACTTTTTGGCATACCATGATCCTGTGCATGCCCTTGGCTGAGGTAGTTGATAGATTAAATATAGTTAGAGGTGCATTTCTTGGTACCCCCATCACTCTTAAATTACCAATAGATATCTCAAATTTTATTAAAAATGAAAGAAATAAAAATACCACTGAATCAAGAAAGAGGGGAAGTTCATCTACATATTGTATGCACCTTAAAATGGTCACCTAACTTTGGGCCCCCATTTAGAAATTTATCAATCTCCTGAATCAACATTTTCAACTTAATATCAATTTCCCTGATCAAGTCCTAATTCTATCATTTATTCAATTTTATTCTATGGATTAACCATTTTATCCTAAGTCTTAATTTAATGAAAATGAATTTCCTCCACTTTTATTAAATAAAAAGTCCCCACTTTTCCTCTTATCCTAAGTTGCACAAATAAAACATTATTCTTATTTTATAAAAAGAAGAAAAAACCTTTTTGTCTTATATGGGACACAAAAGTCAACTTTTATTTTCTCATTGGAGGACATTTGTGCACAATGATTGATCCCTCTTTTAAGCTCCACCCTTGATTAAATCTTTTGGCTCTTAATCTCCATGGTTCATTCTTTCTCATTTTCTTTAAAGGGAGAGTTCTCTTCTCATTTTAAGATCCATCTTTTGAATACTAACCTTATGCTGTAGATTTTCTTGGAGATTTTTGAAATTTTTGAAGATCATATTACATTCTAGTTTTCATTATTGCATCATAGCTTAGCTTCCATGGCATTTCTAGTTTACCTTTCCTTTATGCTCTAGTTTAGCTCACATAGCTTAATTAGTAAGGATTGTAACACTTGCATCTTCATTCTTAGAATAGTTGCATAGCATTGTATTCAAGATTCTTGAAGATATTGGCATTCTTTCCCTTGTCTCATTGAATCTCCCATTGTGTGGTTTACTAGCAAGGTTGTATGCTTTAATAGATCTAGCTGAGAGCAATATTCAAACATCCTTGTGACTCCATACCTAGGGAGCTCTAGGTCGCTTTCTCAATGTTTCCCATTCACGGATTCTCTTGGAAGTAATGACTTAGAGAAGTGCAATATTTGAGTGTGTAAACATATACATCTACATCCTAAGCCCATATAATTTCTCTTGCTTTACCTTTTGGCTGGTAGAAAGAATAATTATGTACTAATGTATTATTTTGGATACTATAGTCTTATGTAAGTAGATGAAATAATGTTCAAATTTGTGCTACCTATATAGTATAATATATCATGACATGATTTAGGGATCCACAATTAAAATTGTGAGTGAAAAGGATATGTCAATGTGATGTATTTTGGACATACCAATCATATGGATACATAGTTAAACATATATCTTAGTACAAAGAAAAATCTCATAAAAGAGATTTATGATTTTTTTAAAAATTATTGAATAATAAATATTTTGAGGTATTACGTTTATATATTTGGAGTTATGTATGTTATTTCAAATTTATTTTATATTATATTGGTTTCTCATTGTTGAATAGTTGTTAAAGTTGTATTAAAAATTTTCACAATTATTTATAGAAAGTATTTAGAAATTAATTATTCCTTCTATGTTTAAAGTGAAGATTGTTTTTATGTAAAATTTGATAATAATAAAATTAAACTAAATTGGTTCATCACCATTCTATAAATGATAACTATTAAATATATAATTTTAATTTTAACATTTTTATTGAAATTTATGAATTAAACTAGAAAAATTCTCTCATTTTGACATTTACTATAATATTCTTGAGATATTTTTAAATATTTATTATTTATAAAATAAGATAAAAATTATAAAGAACAAACAAACAAACAACAAAAACAAATAGAAATAAGAGGTTAGATACAATGATCTCCCTTTTCCTTTAGTGATGCTCATTGCAAAACAAGTTTATCATTGTGAAAGAAGTTCATCACACATTGATTTTTATTCATCATTCTTAAAAAAAATATATGTTATCAATAAGACCTCTTGTAGAAAGTTCTAATATTAAATTAAATTTAACTTGTTCTAGAATTTATAATGTACAACTAATTGTTTGGAAATTCTCATTCTCTTTAATATTGAGAAAACTATTCTAAAAGCAGTACACATAAAATACAAATTACTAGATGCATCACAAAAGAATTGAGTGGATTCCAATCAAAGAACATAGAAAATTTACTTTACCCATTATCTCGATATCCCCATCTTGAGCATTGTCAAATCTTTCCAGTCCATAAATCAGATAGTTTTATATCTTCATTATGGTAGCTCTATATAACACACCATTCCTAAATAATTGTATGATTTACAAATGCAACACTTTAGTTTTCATTTATGTTGTTTGCTAAAACAGAGTGACTAGATCATATTTAAAATTGTAAGTTTTATTTTTTTGAAATTGGCTAAATTCTTTACAACAAGTTTATTCCTTCTTTAAGTATCTTATCTTGTACAAACTTCCACCATGTGAGAGAAGTTCCTCTCAACCTAGTCTTTTCCACATTAACTTTTTGTGCATCAGTCACATTATCACACTCAAAATGATTTTCAAAACCCTTCTATCCACTTCATCATTACTTTTGGCTCCATTTCTCCACTGAACACAGGAACACCCTCTAGGGATTTTCCACCCATAGGTTTCAAATCTCTAAGAAAGGGTTCTTCTTGCAATATTGGATCAATCTTTGGAACCTCATCTTCCACTGCCATTGATTTTCCTTTTCCCTTTGTCTCTTTAACCTTCTCACTAATAAAGCATCATATTTTGTTAGCATGACCAATATACCACACAAAAAATGATGAAATTAGTTGTTCAAATCCACTTATTTTCTTTTATATCATTCTCACTTATTTTCTTTTATATCATTTTGTACTATTATTGTTGTTCTATCGTAGATATATGGAAATGGATATGAAGAACTATTTTTTTTTCAAAAATTTCTTGATAAATATTGAATTGAATTACTTTTTCATGAAAAAAATGCCTATGAGCTTGTTAAGATAGTGAAACTTTCTATATCCCACCTTGTAGCTTCTAAGGTCATTACTTATGTGTCCTATAAATCTGTGAGACATATTTTGGTAATATTAATAAGATTCAATGTGAAAGAGACATGGATTAATCAATAACATCCAAGAGTATAAGTTATTGGTGAAGCATACCATGCTAGTTATAGGTGAACGGATACCTAAATTATTGACTACCATAAATTTGGATACAATTGAACTACATGAAGTTGACTTCGAATCACTTGATTCTCTTTTCTAGTTGAGGGAGATTCATTTGTATAATGATATTTTATCTTATTTGGATAATTTGCACTATGTAAAAGAAAGGTAGATGATAAATATTTAATAATTTTAAACTTGGAAAGTAGAGGTATGCTCTACAATAGGGTTTTCTAAAATATGGATTATCCCTAATGGTATACTTCTTAAATATTTAGATTTCAAATCTTATTCATAAAAAGTTATTAAGGAGTAGAAAAAAGGATTGTGTGGTGTCTATTTCATATCTAGCGCTACATCACATAAGATTATAAGAGTAGGGTATTGGTGGTCATATTATTTTGAAACTTGCGAAATCTTTTTCAAATGATATGACTCTTGGAATGGTTTCCTAGAAAGATCATATTTGTGTGTGCAATCTCCTAGCAACCATTTCAATTGAGGCTGTATTTTGCAAATTTGGTATTGAATTAACTAGGGAGATTTTGGAAAAAATATAATAGAATTAAATGGATACCAATGGTCATTGATTACTTCTCTAATTTAGTTGAGGAAATCCCCACGTGAAATACATCTAAAGTGAGGATTGACTTTCGTATTGAATTGTACCAGATTATGAAATTCATCATTCCATAAGGATAGTTGATGAAAACATATTTTTTTTGTAGATACCATAATATCCTTAATGTGCACATACTTAATATGGAGTAGAACTCATAAATTTATCGCCTTATCATCCATAGGGAAATAGACAAGTTGAGTCCAACAATGAACACATGATGTGGACATCATAAAAAAGAATGTTTATGCAAATAGGAACAAGTGCGATGAAAAGATATTTATTTTTGGGTAGATAGAATAACCTAAAGAAGCCTATTTATAGGAGTCCATTAAAATTAGTTTATGGAATGAGGGCTTAACTATTAATTAGCCTTATGGGTTGGGCCTTAGTAAATTATTGAAAGATAGATTTAGGGGACTTTTACCTTAGGAATTGTCAAAATAATAACCAAAATAGAGAGATAGGAAATTGTTTAATGCTTTGAGCTAAGAATAAGGAGATTTACCATGATTAATCACAACTCTAGGATCATTCACCAAAGAAAGAAGAAACAAGGAGACAATATTTTGAAGGGGGAAAAAGATAAAAGAACCCCCATGATATAATGAAAGTACGAAAAAAAATGCCTAAGAATGAGAGAGAGGGATAGAGTGAGAGCTTAGCTCATACAATGTTCAAGAAGAAGAAGAATCTGATAGGATGAGAGAAGGAGATCCATCTCTTAATAGAGATGTGAGAAAGGAGTTACATTGTAACTCCCATTTCTGTGTATGCCACATTTCACTAGTGTGTGAGGCAAGTGTAGGATTCCTCATAAGGAGGAATATCTATTTTCCTTAGTAAAGAAAATTACAAATATGACATGTCCTCCCACTTGGATTAGAGGATGAATGCAATAGGATACCTTGGTTTATCCTTACATATTTACCAAGGAAAGATTAAATTCTAACACCCCCTTTTAATATTTACTTGGGGGTTTACAATCAAAGGGTTTGAAACCCAAATTTGTACAATGAATCTGGAATTTCTCTCTAGAGAGAGGCTTTATCAAGATATCTACAACTTGATCTTCTCCTCTGCAGAAGATGAGGGAGACTTGTCTGTCTTGAATGTGTTCTTTGATGAAGTGATGATGGAGAGCAATGTGCTTAGATCTTGCATGGTAAACTGGATTCTTTGCTAAGGCAATTGTACTTTGATTATCACAATACAAGGGTGTAGGTTTTTGTTGAGGTAGATCCAAATCTTCAAGTATTCTTCTACGCCATAGAGCTTCTTTAGAGGTAGTAGTGCATCCTTTATATTCAACCTTAGTACAACATAATGAAATTGATTGTTGCTTTTACTTTTCCAAGAAATTGCACCTGAACCAAGGAAAAAATAGTAACCACTAGTGGATCTCCCATCATTGGGGTCACCTCCTAGATCTGAATCAGAATAACCTTTAAGAGTAAAATCAGCATTAGCATCATAAAATAAAGCATAATTTAGAGTACCTTTAATATACCTTAGGATTCTCTTAGCAACTTTTAAGTGAGATTGTTGAGGTTTAGACATGTATCTAGAAACTAAGCCTACACTATAAGATAAATCAGGTCTAGTGAGGGTTAGATAAATTAAACTACCTACAAGTTCTCTATAAGAAGTAGCATCTATGAAAGGAGATTGTATATCTATCATTAACTTAGTTCCTAATTCACAAGGAATAGAGACATCATTAGCATTAGTCATATCAAATCTTTGTAAGAGATCTTGAGCATACTTAGATTGAGAAACAGATATACCATTAGAAGTTTGCCAAATTTGCATGCCTAAGAAGTAGTGCAAGATGCCTAAATCTATCATTTAATTTCAAAAAGTAAAGGAGTAGAGCTAGAGGTAAGGATTAAATCATCAACATATAAGATAATAATAACAATGTCAGTTTCAATATGCTTAATATACAAGTTTGGATCATTTTTACTTCTATCAAAACCTTGAGAAATGAAGAAAGAATTGATTTTAGAGTACCATTCTCTAGGAGATTATTTCAAACCATAAATAGACTTCTTGAGTTTACATACTAAATGTTCATTACCTTGTTATATAAAACTAGGAGGTTGAGACATATAAATTTCTTCATGCAAATCACCATTTAAGAAGGCACTTTTAACATCCATTTGGTGAATAGGCCAATTCATTTTAGCATCTAAATCAAGGACAACTTTAATGGTATGCATTTTAGCAACAGGAGCAAAGGTTTCATTATAGTCTATTCCTTCAATTTGAGAAAAGCCACATGAAACTAGTATAGCCTTAAATTTACTAATTTCATTATTGGAATTTAACTTAGTTTTATATAACCATTTACAGGAAACCAGATTTTTACCATGAGGTAAAGGAACAAGATCCCAAGTGTTATTAGAGATCAAAGAGTCATATTCTTCTTGCATAGCAGTTTTCCAATGAGGTTGATTTTTAGCTTGATCCAAGGTTTGAGGATCATTGGATTTAGAGAGAGAAGTCATAAGAGCATAATTGCACCACACCGCGATAACATGTAAAGAGGGCAGGGTTTTGAAGAGAGTGCCACTGCACTGCGATAACGTTAAGAAATGAAAACAATACAAAGAATAAACAAAGAACTATAAACAAATAACTATTAATGCTATCTATGCAGTGATAGTTACAACAGTAGTTCGCATACAGAATGAGAGCACTCTCAATAATAAATGAAATATATTAAACCTAGCAAGCATAATGAGATTTTCCCAGCTGCCGATGCAATCAAACAAAGGAAAGAGTTAACCAAGCAGGAAGCAAAGATAATAATAATAATGGGAGTCACGTTCCAAGCCATTGCAGGCAGCAAATAAGCAAGTAGAATTCGTTGATTCTTAATGAGCCGCACCTCTTTTGCTTCTTCAACATGAATTAACACATCCAAACCAGATAAGAATCATATTAAAGTTATCGAGAGTGAAATACAAGAAAAAAAATTTGAAGCTCGTGTGAAAGAGTTCTCTGCACAAGAAAAAAACCTTAATATGCTCAAACATGCAAGAGCAATGAACGATGAGAATCTATTAAAATAGCAACTATAAGAAATTTTTTAGAAAAAAAAATGCATGCATGCAAAATGCAATGATTAGAAATTAGAAACAAATAATTGCAATTTGAAAAAATATTCTAAACATGCATGAACCGATATTAGAACTAAAAAAAGTAAACTTTTAAACTTTAAATTATAATATTAAAAATAAAATCTAATATTATAATCAAAAGTTAATATGATAATATTAAGATTTTGATAAATTTAAATTTTTATTATTTTATTTATCAATAATGTATTCAATAGATAAATCGGGTTTGGCGGTAAACCAGCCAAACCCAAAAAAAATTCAATTTTTTCTTTCTTAATCAGATTAGTCAAAAAATATATACTAGCAATAAAATTTCTCAAGAGTCTCCGATATTGGAGTGTTCCAAAATATGGTAGCCCCTTCACCTGTACACTCAATAATGGATTAAACCAACCTACTCTGATACCATGTTAAAATAATAACCAAAATAGAGAGACATGAAATTGTTTAACACTTTGAGCTAGGAATAATGAGATTTACCATGAATAATCACAATTGTAAGAGCATTCACCAAAGAAAGAAGCAACAAGGAGACAATATTTTGAAGGGAGAAAAGCATAAAAAAAATCCCGTGATATAATGAAAGTGGCAAAAAATGCCTGAGAGAGAGAGAGAGAGAGAGAGAGAGAGAGAGAGAGAGAGAGAGAGCTTATCTCATACAATGTTCAAGAAGAAGAAGAATCTCATAGGATGAGAGAAGGAGAGTCATTTCTTAATAGAGATGTGAGAAAGGAATTACATTGTAACTCCCATTTCTGTGTATGTCACATATGATTATGATGTTCTATCATTTATTGCATTTTCCTCATTTGTGTCCCTTCAATTGGTAAGCTCTTGGAGTTCCAGATTCTTATTGATCCTAAATGAGACTCATTTCCAAGGTTAAAGCCAATATTGGCACCTAAATTTTTTCGTTAGACCTCCATCTTTTATTTTACTTAGTGTGTTTTAATCCTAGTTATCCTTTATTAAGGAATGATATGAGAAATATTTTTATGGGTGCCTTATGTTTTGAGTTTTTTGAGAGTTTTCTTTCAAAAATGTCATCTCAAAATTCTTGTTGAAATTTATTGAGCATTATTGTATGTTTGCATCCAATTATTGTAATCCTTAACCATGGAAAATTAAATCCATTTTGGGTTTTTTGTATTTTTGAAGGTTTTTGGGACCTCTAGGTTTTGTCCCTTATTCCTCAATTTCTCCAGTCCCCTAGTTGATAAATCTACACATTGCATATTATTGAGATTGTAAGTTTTGATGTTGTGGGATCACTTAATATAAGCTTGTGATAGAGATTATTCACTATGTTGTATTGGATATGAGGATAATTTAAATTCATGCATTTATTATTTGGGTTTGTGGGTTACTACATTTTCCTTCCTCAAACTTTTAGAATTTTAGGATTTCTTTGAGCTTCATCCCCAAGTCATTATATTTGTTCTTTCCTTGAAGGCTTTGAACCTCAATGCCTTTTTCATTTCACCCTTTTGTTTCTAGAGTTTTGAACTTCCCTAAAACTATATTTTATTCTTCATTTTGCATTGCTTTGTGGACCTTTAACTTTGCAAGTTTCCAAGAATCCTTGATTTTGTTTCCTTGTTTTAGGTTTCCCTAGAAGCCTAAAAATATTGATGTTGCCTTAGAATGACAACTTTATGTTGCTAATTCTTGGTTAGAATAGAAATCCTATTTCCTAAAATAATTAAATTTAATTTTCTTAGATAAGGTAAATTATGTTTGTTGTCTCTTAAATAGCACTGGATTCTAAATTATGTCATTCAAAGAGGCTATTTCCCAAATCCAATGAAATGGTATTTAAATAACTTATGAAAAAAAGAGAGTTTTCACTAGTCTCCAAAAAAAAATGTAAGCTCTTAAAAATTACATTTAGAGCATTTCATTTCTTTCAAATATTCCAAGTAGATTAATTTAAGATTTTAAGAAATTTTGGAAAAGAGTAGAGAACAACATCCTATGAAGAAGATAAGGATATTGAAGTGTGGGGGCAAGCTATGCAAAATGATTGTGATGCACTTTTAAAAATTGGTAAATGAGAGTTGGTTGATCCTCTGCTTGGTTGTAAACCTATTGGTTGCAAGTGGATCTTAAGAAACAAACACAAAATAGATGGTACACTTGAAAAACAATTATTATGGCTTGTTGTAATGTGTTATCCTAAAAAGGAGGACATAGATTATGATGGAACTTTTGCACCTGCAATGAAATGGACAACCATTTGTGCTTTGCTAGTTCTTGTACTAGAAAAATGGGTGGAAAGTTCATCACATCAATACCAAAAATCATTTGAATTGACACCATGTAAAATATGGTAGTATACAACTCAAATATTGTCCCTTAATATTAAGGTGTAAATCATCACAAGCCTTAATATTATATTTTGTTTAATATTTTTTGTCCATTTCTTTCATAACAATTTGACCGTTGTTCTATCACTTCCTTTAATATCTGATAGATTACAAGAGTAGGGCCTATTGGTGAAGTTAATACAATAATGGACTCAAAAGCAACTTTCCATAAAGAAGATAAGGATATTTAAGTGTGGATGCAAGCTACGCTCTTTTGAAAAATGGTACATGAGAGTTTGTTGAGCCTCTAGTTGGTTATAAACTTATTGGTTGTAAGTGGATCTTTAGAAACAAACATAAAAAAAATAGTTGACTTGGAAAACAAAAATCTTGATCTTTTGCTAAGCATTATGTTCAAAAAGAGGGCATAGATTATGATGAAACTTTTGCACCTACAATGAAATGGACTATCATTTATGCTTTGTTGACTCTTGTAGCAAAAAATAAATAGAAAGTTCATCACATAAACACCAAATTTAATTTAAAATAGCACCATACGAAATATAATAGTATACAAGTCAAATATTGTCCCAATATAAATTAGCCCGGATATTCTTACCAGAACATTTGTTTGGGAGAATTTCAACCAATGTTTGGTTTAACCCCTCAAATTAAGATGGGGGTGTTAATGCATAAATCTTCAGAGCTCTTAATATTACAATTTTTTCCGATTTCTGTCAGTTTCTTTTGATTTTTTTTGACAGCTGCTCGATCGCTGCCTTTAATATTTAAAAATGTATTCCGTTTTGCATCACATAGTACAATATACAAATTTTCTTTGCCATTTTCTCTTCTATTGGAAATCCAGGCCTGACAAAGCTTCCCGAGTCTATGTTGTGAGGTGGCTCACGGAAGTCAAGCATGTCATTTCTCGATGGGTCACATTGAGTTGGCAAGCGTCTGAAAATTTGAAAATTCCAGCGATGATAAATACTAAAACACTAAAATTGACTTTACTTGGTAGTAACTACAAATGGATGAATAGACTGCTGTGGAAAATGGGAAGAACGTCTGGGCTACGCTGGCGAAGTTAATGCATGAATACACAAAAAAAACGATTCTAGTAATTGACAGAATTGACAGTTTGGAAAAAATGGAGGAACGTCTGCGTTATGACTCCAAGAAAACTCATCTTCAGCCTTAGAAAATTGGGTGTACTGACAGATGAAAATTCTACCACATCTTCAGCCTTGGAAAACTATGCGTACTAACAAATGAGAATGCTATCATTCTAGCTTGCACAGGTACTCAAGATACGGGCTGTTGGGTGCTGCGCTAGGTCGCTGGAATACCCCCATGCTCTCAAAACAAATGAGAATGCTACCACGCGATGAAAGTTATATGTATTCACAGATAATGATAATGATGTGCACCCTATCTTACGCGGCTATGCAGCCACGAAAATTGTATACCATATCAAGGGGAAACACTTAGTTTTTTTTTCAAAAGTTTGTAAAAAGTTGTACAAAGAAAACAATTTTCTTGGCTGGATAGCCACTACCCCCTATCTTTATCCTTCATTTATTAGTCTTCTCACATGCAAAAGAAAATTCCAAATGATATGACAGAATGAGAGGAGCAAGTGGCTTCACTACCCGCTATCTTTATCCTTCATTTATTAGTCTTCTCACATGCAAAAGAAAATTCCAAATGATATCACAGAATGAGAGTAGCAAGTGGCTTGACTTAGTACAAGTCTTCTCTTTCCAACTAATTATGACGTCTGGACTACGCTGGTGAAGTAATGACAAATGAAAGAATAGATAGTAGAAGATTTTGGATTTGCAGTTTATCTTCTGTCTTGCCTTCATTCATTCAAGTTGTGGAAAGTGATCAGTTTTATCTAGGACTCGTAGCTGAACACTTCTAATGGTTGTGATAGCAATTGTTAACTTAATATTTACACTTGTTAATTTAATATCCAATATTTTTAACAACATATTACCAATAGTTGTGATTTTAAAGTTGTTTTTATTAATGATGACTACCCATAATTGAATGAAATGTGTCATTTACACTAAAAAGAAACCAAGCATGTGATGCCTAATCAGCTCCACAAGTATTGGGGTCCCTAATGCACTATGATTGGTCTCACTTTTTTGGGGGGCTGGTTTGGACAGCTTAGCAAAAAGCATGCTGATGTGACATCATATTTGATGATGTGGCTTTGAAACCTTAGTTATAAGTAGGAGACTCGCCAAGTAAGCTACTATAAAATAAATGAGAGTGATTTAAAATTTCCACGTAGGATTTTGAGAAGCATGAAGTTAGGGTGCTCAACTAATAGGTCCTCTCCCCTAATAAGTCTTTTCCAATGTAAAAGAAAAATTCAGTAATAACAAAAGTTGTTGATTTCAAGACTAGTCAGAAGCAAGTGCACCTCATCTTTAGCCTTTAATTCATTTGTCACTTTTGGAGAAACATGTTTTCTTGTATAGCTCAGTTTTGTTATTCTAGTAATGACAAATATATAACATATCTTCAGTCTTTAGGGGGAGGAGTCAATAAGTGTGCATGGTCTAAAATGTGTGATGTTAGTGGATCTGATAGGAGCCCACACATTAGCACATAGACCCCATTACATGCCTACGTGGTTTTGAAAAGTCAATAAAAAAGTAAGGAGAACTTAATACATATTAAAATGCATCGTATAAAGACAAGTTGTGTATTTTATAAATGCGCCAAATTAAAAATTAGGTCTCTTTCATGTCAAACAAGCAACATATGATTCTCACTGACAAGTACTGATGTAGATTGAAGTGGGCCACTTAGTACAAAAAAGATAACTTGGCTGTCTCTAATAGAAAACATGTCTAATCACTTACATGTCAACAATAAACCCACAAATGAGGATCGCCACCTCAACCATAGTGCAGAGTACAATCAAAACAATGTAATATGGACAGACATCAATCCAAGACAAGGATGACAAGTTAATTGCCTTCAAACACCTAAAAAGGCTTTCTCCAATTGTCAGTAATCAATTATGTGCATGGGATTAAACATAGATCTATTTCAAGTGGTGAGTTTCCTCTATCCATGGTCTTAAGGGTTTTTTAAATGGAGTGGGGTCATTGTTTACAAAAATATGATAGGTGATCAGGATGCCCATCATTACTGGTTATTGATTTTGGTAATTGTTATCAGTTCAAGGTGTATTTAGACTTGTGTGCTAACTACCAAATAATAGTTAGGGTTTTTTATTTCTACATCACAAATTCAAAAACCTAATATAATGTCAAGGAGTCAAAATGATCTATGTAAACATGTTTTTGGTCAAGAATTGGCATTTACATAAAGAGTTGTAGTTAAACTGGTTATTATAGAAGGCCTATCCTAAATCAATTGACTATCCTTCATAGAAGTCATGATACAAGAGAAGACTTTGATCAATTAGAGTTGTAAAGACATTAAAGGGTATTTGGAAGATCATTTAATTGAGAGTTGCTAGCAAGGTAAGTGCACCAAGATGGTGTACAAAAAAGTGGCCATATAAAAAAAACCAATTTTTTTCATAACCTGCTCGGGTTTTTTAAAATTCAAAATTCGTAAGCTTGGGAAAAAACATCCTTTCCCAAGCCTCAATTAAATATTAAAATATTTGGGTTCTCCATAGCCCGTGTGGGTTATGAAGAACCAAAAGTTCCTCATAACTCGTATGGGTTATGAGAAACATATTACATTTCCTTTAATTTTCCATAACTCATATGGGTTCTATACAAATAGGAACCCATGAAGGGAGGGAGGGAGGGAGGGAGAGACGGGGATAGGAAGAGAGTGGGAGGTGGGGGGGATGGAGGAATGGAGAGAAGGGGATATGAAGAGAGAGAGAGGTAGAGAGACAGAGAGACAAAGACAGAGAGAGATAGAGAGAGGAGGGAGGGTGAGAGAGAGAGACAAGGGGATATAGGAGGAGGGGGAAACAAGGGGTTAAAAGGAGAAGAGGAGGGAGAAAAATAGAATAAGAAGAGAGGGGATGAGAGAGAGAGATAGGACACATTTATACATACATATATGCATATATCTATATAAATATATATATATAAAACTATAGATATGCATAAATAATAACATAGGTCCATATATTATATACATAAATTTAGTGTAATCATAATTTAGGACCATGTGTTTTGACGTTTCATAACCCATACATGTTCTATAAAACATAAATTGCATTTCTTTACATCTCCAAAACATGTACTGGTTTTAAAAAAAATTAAATATATATTTTTCTTTTCAAAATCCGAGTGGTTATGATGGACACAAAAACCCATACGCATTTTAGACTTGGAGAAAGGTTTAGTAAACGACCCTAAGGATTGAAAGCCCATTTTCCCTCTATTTTTGGCCCTTTACACAATTTTTCATCTTCCAACATGAATTCTCAACTTCATCCTCATCAAGTTTACAAATGATCAAGTGGGTATCTCTGAAATTATCGTCATAATTTAGACATCTTCTCATCTTTCTAACCATACAAATTTTTTAATTTTTGGACAACATTACCATAGTGAAATTTAATTTTCTCTACCAGTGTCTTGACCGCCCTCACAGACATATGTCTACCATTTTTTTAATAACATTTGATCTGCTCAATCAATTGCAACACAAATTACATATTACTCTTTTACACTTGAATCTATACACTTTTAAAAAATACACAAGTTCAAGATCTCACTCTTAACTACCATCCTACCAAATCGTTTATCAAAATATTAAATCTAATTATATCATTTGTTGAGTGCACAAAATTAATTATGTTACATTTTTCTAAAAAAATCAGGAATAGTTTTTCGTGCGTGGACAGTTTGAACCTCTTAATTTTATCAATTATTAAAAAAAATTATAGTTTAGAAGCTCGATTCAAAGCATGACAATTCATATTCTTTACACATCTTCTAATTTTGAGTACAAGACCCTCCAATTTCTCTATGTTTCAAAGTTCATATTTACCCTATTTCAAAAAAAAATGGCCACTTATACCCCCCTTTTTGCAGACCCTCTTGGTGCACTTACCCAACATTTCTTAAATTTTTTATCAACTTTCTTTTGTTAAGAATAATAGCCTCTCAAGGCATAATTTTTATATTAGTTTTGATAGTGAAAGACATTTGAGTGTTTGAGAGAGTGAGAAGTATGTGTGGGGGTTATTCTAAGATGTTTGAAGTTCATTGAACCTTGGGAACACTATTGAAATTCCTATTGTTACTGATATGTGAATGAAACATTTATGAAATTTTTAAGTCAAATTCAAGAGCAATTTAATCTTTTTAAATGCCTTATGAATAAATTTGAATGGCTTAAATTATATTTGGGTCAGTCGTACCCTTGATGTTCAATGTTTTGTGTTAGATACTCTGCACCATATTGGTATCAGAGCTAAATGATCTGGGATTGTGTTGTTGATTTGGTTGTGTGTGTAGGGAGACAAGTAGAGGTATACCATTACCATCCTCCAGTACACATCAAGCTAGGTAGGATGTGCAAGAGAGAGAGAGAGAGAGAGAGAGAGAGAGAGAGAGAGAGAGATCTTCTAGGATCTATTGTTTGATGAATAGGTGTGGTGAACCAAAAAGAGAGGTGAATACTTGATAAAGTACTTGAAGTTGTAGCCATTGAAATACTCCAATTATGAGAGTAGAGGAGAAGGTAGTTGCAAGGATAGTCCTGTTTCCTTTTGGAGGTGCACCTAATGATAAGAGAAAGAGGAATGAGAAGAGGAAGAGTTAAAGACAAAGAATGGTACAAAAGAAAAGATAGATAAAAGTTTCAAAGAGGGAAAGAACTCCAAAATAGAGAATTTATTATAGGGTGTTGCTATATGTTTCTAAGGGACTTGGAAATTTTTTTAGGCTGGTTGTATGGTGCAGGAGCATCCAACCCTTGAAAGGCCTCATGAAGTTTATTTTGAATCTATTCTCATTTTAATACTTAAAAAGGTCCTACGAACCATTAGAATGAGAAAAAACCAAAGTTTAAGACTCAAAGAGCCAATTTTATTCAAAGAGACCTATAAGGTCCTAACAAGGTCAATTAGGGTCAAAGCTGGTTAAAGTTTTCAAGGTGTCTAAAAGAGGTTGGGAAAGTTATAACAAAAATCATTTAGTCCATTTGAGGCTATTTTAGGTTTCAAAGAATAGTTTTACAAAGTCTGATATTGTTGTTTCCACGTGGCCAAAGTCATAGATTTTTATAATGAGTTTTTGTTATTTTTCATTGATGTCGTAGAGACTATTCATGTGTGAAAACTATTAATGAAAGTATGCTGGAAGTTTCTATATGTTTTCACTATTGAATCATTACCCAATGAGATGGGGTTTGACTGAAGATCTTGTATAGAAGGTATGGTACAATTTACCACTCTTTTTTTTTTCAAAAAATGAAGTTCTAAATTCATTTTTGTGCTACTGTAGGGACATAAGAGCTATAAACCAAAAGTCAATAATTTAAGGTGTCCAGAGTTTAAGTAAAGGTTATGAACATGTTGAACATGTTGACTATGATACAAAAAATATATTCAAATCATAGGAGATGTTGTCAAACCATTTCTAGTAAAGGATAAAAAATTTATTTCCTTCAAACACCTAAATAGGATTTCTCTGATTGTGAGTAATCAGTTATGTGAATGGGATTAGGCATATAGATCTATTTTGAGTGGTGATTTATCTATGTCCATAGTCTTAAGGGTTGTTTAAATGGAGTGGGGTGATTGTTTACAAACATATGATAGGTGATCAGGAAGCTCTTCAATATTGGTAGTTGATTTTCATAATTGTGATCAATTCAAGGTCCATTTATACTTTTGTGTTGATTGTCAAATAATAGTTGGGGTATTTTATTTATACTTCACAAAGTCAAAACCCTTAGATCATGTCAAGGAATCAAAAGGATGTCTGTAAATATGTTTGTGGTCAAGAATTGACATTTGCATATGAGAGTTGTATTTGGATCTCAGTGACAACATGCTTTCAGTTAAAATTCTAGATAGTCTTGGAAACCTTCCACAACTCAGATACATCTATCTCCATCATAATCAACTGTCAGGAAAAATATCTACTAGTCTAGGGAGATGTCAAACTTTGGAAACGGTGGACTTGGCGCACAACAAACTAACAGGAAATATACTTCCCAAGTTGCACATCTTCAGAATCTCCTCTTCTATTTCAATGTTTCCAACAATTTATTGTAAGGTTCTATTTTGGAAATGAGCAAAATGGTTATGGTTTTGCCTATAGATGTTTCCCAAAATAATTTTTCTGGTGGGATTCCTAGTGCATTGGCAAGTTGCAAGGGTTTAGAATATCTAAATCTTTCTCGGAATGCATTTGAGGGGCCAATCCCTTCATCACTTGCAGATCTACAAAATCTACAATACATGGAAATTTCTTCGAATAATTTGTTAGGTATGATACGAGTAGTGTTCAAAAATATGAAAATGCTCTAGCATCTCAATTTGTCTTCAAACAGGTTAATTGGAGAGGTCCCAAAAGGAGGAGCTTTTGCAACACTTGATGTCTCAGAAATTATGGGAAATCTTGGCCTATGTGGTGGGTGGGTAAACTTACCGCCTTTCTCTAATTCTAATCACAAACAACCATTGGTCTCCAAAAAGGTGATTATTCCTCTTCTAGTAGGCATTACAATTTTGATAATGTCTCTTCTATTGGTAGTATTTTCCTACAAATCATGCAAAGGTTCCAATAGCCCTGCTCTTAAAGTATGGCCTAAAAAAATTTCATATAAAGAACTTATAGATGTAACTGGTGGGTTCAACAATGAAAATCTTTTAGGAATTGGTAGTTTTGGGTCTATTTATAAAGGAATTCTAAAGAATGGTAGACATATTGCTATTAAAGTTCTCAACTTGCAAGATGAACATGTTCACCAAAGTTTTATCAAAGAATGTAATGCATTAAAGAGATTTCGGCACCTGAATGTAATTAAAATCATTTCAGCATGCTCCAATCTTGATTTTAAAGCCTTAATTCTTCCATTCATGTCAAATGGAAGTTTAGAGAGATGGTTGTATCCTCCTGAAGGGGATAGATGCAGATTGAATATGAGTGATCGAATCAGGATAGAAATGGAGATAGCAAAAGGAATCTCATACCTTCACCACTATTGCTTTGTTCAAGTGATCCATTGTGACCTCAAGCCTGGCAATGTCCTATTAGGTGATGATATGACCTCATGTAGAGCAGATTTTGGCCTTTTCAATCTTTTTTTTGGTAATTTTGTGGATGCTTTGTCCTCTACAAATGCACTTAAAGGATCTATTGGATACATTGCACTAGGTACATATTTCTGATTATTGTTCTATCTATTTTACTTTTATTTTTTTGTTTATCTGATTAACCATCCAATGCTTCAAATGATATAGGAGTAAATTATTCTTATTTATTTTTTGTTAGAGTATGGAATTGGTGGAAATATTACTACAAAAGGAGATGTATACAGCTATGGAATTTTAGTTTTGGAATTGTTGACAAGGAAGAGACCAACAAATGATATGTTCAGTGAAGGAATCAATTTACAAAAATGGATAGAAATGCATTTTCCTAACAAAATTTCAGATGTGATAGATGATTGTCTTTTGATAGATGCTCATGAATCAGAGACATCAATGGTAATGGATTATCTTACTCAGTTTATACAAGTTGGGTTGTTCTGCACAAGGGGGTCACCTCAAGAGTGCCTTGATATGATTGAGGTGGTTGATAGATTAAATACAATCAGAGCTTCATTTCTTGGTACCCCCCAAACTTTTCAATTACCAATAGATATCTCACCTTTCATTAATAATGAAAGAAATACAACAGACTTACAAAATAGGGGAAGTTGGTCTACATCTACATCCTAAACTAAAAAGAAATTTCTTTGTTGATTTCTTTGCCAGTCTAAACAATAGTCATGCTCTAATGTATTATTGTTGATATGTTTAGTCTATTTTGAGTAGACGTATAATGTCAAACTTGTACTACCTATATGGTATAGTATATTGTTATTGATTTAGATGTTATGAGTTCAAAAGGGATGTTGATGTGATGTATTATAGACATATTAATCATTTTATTACATAATTAAATATATTTCTTAATAGAAAGAAAATTCTCATAAAAGAGATATATAGATTTTTTTCTTGAATATACAAGATTTTGTACTATAACTTTTGTACCTTTGCAATTATGAATGTTATTTAAAAATTATTTATATTATATCAATTTTTCAATGTTGAATACTTGTAACATTATATTATTTTAGGTATCTCTATTTATAAACAAACGTTTAAAAGTAAGAAGTTAATTTTATAGTATAAAAAATTCATTGTGTAATAGATTGCATTCCAAAAAAAAAATATTAAAAAATTTAAAACTAAATTGTTTCATGTTTTTTTTAATAAATCACAATTATTAAAAATTATTCTTAAATTTTTATCATATTATAAATTTTCAATTTTTTAATAAAATTTGTAAATTCAACTAAAAAATTATGTCTGATTGTATACAATCATTTATTAGAAACTGTATAAGGCAATTGTTTGAAAATTCTCAATCTCTTGATATTTGCCAAAATGATTCTGGAAGCACTATGCATATATATTTCATTATTGCATCCGTCAAGATTTACTTTACATCAGATCCTTCCAGTTCATGAATCAGATGGTTTTATATATACATTGTTTGGGTAGTATAACATAGTACACAGTTCCTTATCATTGTATGAGCTATCAAAGTTCAAGTAGACTAAACACGCACTTCCATCTCGTCCACCTATAATAATTTCATTACTCCAATTTCCAATTTGAGAAATATGAATTCATGATACTTTCAATTCCCAAATTTTCTTTTACATTGCCAATTGTATTTGTTTGAAATTGGTTGAAGTCTTTTCAACAACTCTATGCTATAAAATTATGAAGCCATTGCATTCTACAAAACCACACTTCTTTGAAACATTCACAACCCATATTCGTATTAAAAATTAAATTTCATCCTTTCATGATAAAACATGTGTAACTAAAATTGTTCTTTTCTTTGGAAGAATATTGAAGAAAATAATAGGCTTTGAATAGATGAACTCTTCTAAAATTAGTTACAACTTTTTGGACAACCTTTGTTGATCTAGGTGAATTGTGCACCATATTTAGTAATTTTATCTTTTAAAATTCAAACTCAAGTTTATCTATATAATGGAAAATGAGTTTTCTTTCTTTATAAATTTGTAAATTTTGTAGTCCAAATCTATCTTAAAATTTGGAAATGAAAATTTATTTAGAAAGGTGTAAATTTTATGATAGAAAAGTGTTTTTGGAAAGTAAATGTTTATGCAGGTGTGGCCTTAATAATATTATGTGACATGTTTTTTCTATATTTCCTACATGCATGTGTATCTCTACTAGTGTAATTTCAAAACTTTGACTATGAAATATTATTTTCTTTACACCTGTGCACATCTACACACATAAATTTGATTCTTTGAAAAGCATACTTCTTTTTGTATTTCTATATGAACACTTTATAGAGTTTATGCCTTTTTTAAAAAAAGATTACATTGAAATGTGCTCCTATAACAATATAATTTTAAATGTTTTCTTGGAAATTTCTTTGATATTTATATGTGATTATGTAATTTCCTACTCAATAAAATAAATATTTCTTATTTATTAGTATAAATTATTTCATAATGATTCACTTTTTCTTAACATTGAACTAATAATGACCTACAAAGCAACGAGGATAAAAAAAAGAACAACTATAATGGTCAAACAGAAGATAAAGAAAACAAATCAGCATGAAAATATGACTTGCTCTTCATAAAATATTATTTTTCTTTTACCTATTACTTGACACATTATGAAAAATTTATATTGTTCAACAATGATGAACCAAAATGCTCTGTAACCAAAATAAAAATTCCAAATGGATTACAATACTTGAAAAAAGAAAGTAATGAATTCATTCTCTTCATTATAAATCATTCCTACCCAACCAAGAAAAATAAATTATAATTCTCTTTAGACAATCTCCCCCAAAAGTTCTTCTTTATAAACAGCATGGATTACAAAGCTAAAATGTATAATAAGATACATCACATTTTTACATCTTTAAATATTCTTATTTCTGAATCTAGTACACAAATAAATCTTAAGTATATGTTATCATGATATTAGAAACACAATTTGAGGCCTTTCAATTTCATCTTTCTCGTATAACATGTATATGTTTAAAACCAATATGATTTCAAACTAGTCGAGCTATTCTAGTATTCATTGACTAATTTAGCAGCACACAAGGAACTATTTTATCGTGACACCTAAAAATTCTATGATCAAGTAGGAACTCATTCAACTACTATGAGAAATATTTAAAGGCAATATATCAAAACCATGCTTCCATTCATTGCTTACTCTTTAGGGAGTATAGCTTTTTATTTGGATAATGAATGCTTGGATGAAAATTCTAAAAATCAAATTTTCTTTTATCTTTGTTGTATGGTCTTTCAATCATTATATTATGTCCAGCAAAAAATCAATGTTTATTCTAAGTTCAAGTTTCTTATTTGATAATTTTTAGTCCTAGATTCATCCTTTTCACTCGAATTCATCCTTACATAATTTTTACCATGTATATATCAAAGTTTGATGAATTTATCTTCATGAAATTTTTGAAGTTTGTATTAATATTTTTGATGACTTATAAATTTATAGCATTATTTTAAATCATACATATCTTTTTAAGCTACTTTAATATTCAAATTTAGAATAAAAGTAATTTTAAATTTTTTTTTATTAAATTAAATTTGAACACAACATTATTGAAGTACCTATAATATAAATTGTTGAACTAAATATCCTTAATAATAAAAATAATTATAGAACACCTAAATATTATAATTTAACTTAACAAATAAAGAATATCTTAAATATTATGATTACAATTTATGTTCCATTGAAAGATAGTCCTCTTAAACTAATACTAAAAATATAATATACCTCCATTATCTTTTATGAATTTATTGTTATCATTTTCATCATAATTTCCTTACAAAATTATTAGAGGGGCATATCTTATAATTGAGTCTTTTATGGTTACTTTGCAGAAAACCATTTTCTTTCTTAATGTTGACTAGACTGCCTATTGTTTTAGGATGCGATAACATTGCTCCAAGAACTTGTGTTTGAAATTATGTGCATTCACTTTGAGTGGTCTGCTCTTTGATAAAGTAGGTTTTAGTTTCACATGTTAGTTTGTTAGCTTGGACAATTGTTTGTCCACATGCTATTATTTAGCAAATAATTGTTTTACTAACAAATTGGTTAGAGTTGGGACAATTATTTATTAAATAATTGACCACTTTTAGAAGCAACTAGAAACCAACTTGGTTAGGGTTGTTAAGTTATTTTTAATCTCAACCGTTGATTGAGAATCAATCTTGGTCATTGGTTTACCAACGAGAGTAGTATAAATGAAGGTCTAGGGGCATTTGGAAAAGATATCTTAGAGAGCATTTGCAATGATAGAAAATGTGTTTGCAGTGATAGCAAATGTGTTTGCAGTGATAGAAAACAAGTCTTACAGTGTTAGCAAGGGCGCAGTGATAGCACTGGGGATAGCAGTGGAGGAATATCAGTAGGAGGAATTGGGAGATTGTCTGAGTTCTAGCAATGAGAGGCAAGGAATTTTGTATCTCTTAATTTGCTGAAGTTTAATATATTTCTCATTTGCAGTACTAGTTTTCCCCTCAGGGTTTTTCCAGGGACAATTGTTCAAAAATATTGTGTTCATTGTGTTGCATATTTCTTTCCATGTATTTTTATTAGTGAAGTTGCAGTTGTGTTATTTTTTCAATATTAGCTGTGAATTTATTTTCGACAGTTAAATAATCTTTATAAGATAGGAGATTAATAATTAGTAACTGCAATAGAATTTTCACATGGTATCAGAGCTAAGTTGAGGGTATAGAAAAGGTTTACCCTAGGAAGGAAAGAAATCAAGGGTTTATAAAACCTAGTTTAACCTCTTTTGAGTTATTTCTTTATTTCTTTGAGATGGCTATAGTTGGTTTGAGAGATCAGGATAGATTGGATGGTGCCTCAAATTTTCATGTCTGGAAAGCCATAATTCCTTTATTGCTAGAAGAGAGTGGTATCAAGGAGTATGTTACCAGTGTTGTAGCTATACCCTCAGATGCAACACAGCTCGCAACATCTAAGAAGGATGATGCCAAGGTGAGGAGGATAATCCTTGATGGTGTCAAGGATCATATTGTTCCACATATTGTGGAGTTAGATACTACAAAGAAGATGTGAGATGCCATTATGAATCTGTACCAGAATGCTACCACCAATCTGAATCTAATTCTTAGAGAAAAGTTGAAGAATACCCAGATGAACAAGGGAGAAGATGTCACAAGTTACCTCACCAAGCTTAGACTTGTCAAGGATGAGTTAGCAACTATTGGAGATAGCCCTGGTGATGATGAGCTAGTCAGAATAACCCTAAATGGGTTTACTAAACAATGGGATGTCTTTTTTCAAGTTGTCAGTGGACGAGACACCTTACCAAGTTGGGATCGACTGTGGAGTGATTTCACTTAGGAGGAGTTTAGACTTAGTCTTGTCAATGGAGCCAACAACAAGAGTCATAAAAGTGAGGTGGAACAAGAAAATGTTACCCTAGCAGGAAAGGGAAAATTGAAGAAGGGGTCTAGCAAAGGATCAAGCTCACAAGGTGAGAGAAAGAAGAAGGACCTATTGGTGCTCAAAAATGCTGATTATTTTGTGGCCAACTAATAGGCACAAAAGATGCCTCTGCAATTCTGGTTCGATTGAACCAAGGCTGGTAGGCCTAGATTGAATATACTATCTAACTGCACAAACAATGTGCGTAAACAACAAAATTTCTTCCAAAGAGGTGACTGATCCCTGGAAGATAAAGTAACTGAAAATCCTAATAGGCAGATAGTTAGATATTTAGACTAATTTTATGAACTAATGCTAAACCTAATTTACTGTTTGATAAATAAGATAGAAGATTAGAAAAGTACTTCAGAGAGAGAAATAAATGACAAAATCAAATGACTGAATAGACCAGTGCCTAATGCCAAATTGAAAATAGAGTCGACATTCAATACTATATGTAATTGGCAATGGTTTTAGAATAACTCATTTTTGCAGAATGAGACCATTAACCTACAAGATTCTATTTGAAACAAAATTTATAATAATTAATACAACAGGTCCTATGGTTTTTAACTCAACTAAAGAGTCCGAAAGGAAACAACATCAGGTTCCTAGACCATGCTATCATTACTCAAATTGTATAAATTGATCATAAGTAAATGCATAAAATAGAAAGCATAATAGGATTCTCTAGTTAGAGAGTAATCCAAGAAACTGATTGAACATACAGACTATAAAATCAATAGGGTATAAGCACTTATCAAATATCAATGCATGAGATCTTGGGAGATTAAATTCCAGTTTGTGAGAAGTAGCCTTTTTGCCATGATAGAGTTGTTGTCCTATCTTTACAATTGAGTGAGTATAAGTATAAATTCCTACGGTTCCAGGTTGTGAAAGGACATGCCCTTTCACAAGACCTAATTATACAATTAAACCTAAAAATGTATATAACCAACCATCACAATAGTTGTTCGGGAAAATATCCCTTATAATTATATGTGTGCCATGCATAATAGTTTAGTCTTTAATTTCCTGCACACACAAAATAATCAATATTAGTTCATCTCAAACATAATAATAAAAACATTATGTAGTGCATTAATCTTACATAAACACTATACATTTCTTATTAATAATCAATTAAAAATAGATAAGAAAAATAAAAATGTAAAAATGAAAATGAAAGTTTAATTATATTTTAACCACAATAATTAAATCATGAAGGGTTTATATAATGAGATAAATAAAAATATTACATTCACAATTATCCTTTTAATTCAAAATAAATTAAAATGTATTTATTTAAGAGTACAATCCACTTAATGAAAAAATAAATTTAACCCTAAAGATGAAATCAATCCACTTAGGGTTAATTCATATTAAGTTCATAAAATAATTACCCTAATGATATAAAATCTTTTTAATACAAAATAATAATATAACTATAAACAAAAAAATATGATTAGGGGACTAAAATGATTTATCTCCTAAAATATTTATATAAAAGAATTAACTTATTCATAAAAGTTAGTAAAATAAAATAATTAAAATCCTAATAATTAAAGTAAATAAATAAAGAAAGTTACTTTTAGGGATTTGCAATTAAAACATAAATGGCAACCCTAAAAAAAAACATATACATAGTACATCATTAAAATTTAATAAAAAACCTACTCACCTAATTTAGTAAAAATATTAATGTTAAGAATTATTAGGTCAAAATGCTAAATGGGAAAGAAAAATAATTAATATTAAAAATATATACCAAAACCCTAACACATCAATTTTAACCTTTTATTCCATCTTTATTTTTTTACTTTACTTCTAGGGTTTTGGGGATGAATTGAAATAAAAAATAAAATAATAATTATTTTTTATAGCACATGAACTTCATATCTCACAAACCTAATTTATTTAATATTAATTCAAAAAGAGATAATTCTTTCTTTAATTTATATATTCATTTACACACATATTCTCGAAGAATAATGTAGAGCAACTGGTAGGGGTAGGGTCGGATAGTTAGGTAGGAAGAGGACCCCGTTCTTTTTCCTAAAAATTAGAAAAATAGGTAAATACACAAAATAACATAGTAATCACATTATTTAAATTATAAAAGACAATTAGGGAAGAGGTGACTCCCTGTGTAGGAGGTTGTTTTTACTTCTCACCTGCACATAGAAATGAAGATAAATAAATATTTTTTCATAACACTCTCGAAGAAAATAAGTAGACTAATTGGTTAGGAGGTAAGAGGGTAGATAGGTAGGAAAAAGGGTCGGCTTGAGAGGTTGAGTGTTCAACTCCCAAACACATTTGCTCTTTTATCATTTTAATTTTTTCAACATAAGCACATGATATAAAATTGAAATTTACATCATACTTCCCTGACATCCTGTCTACCTGGACACATTGAGAATCCAGAGTTCTCTTGGAGGAAGCAAACCACTTGAAACATAATGTTAATTTCATAATAAATTAAAATAGTTACTCAAGGTAAATTATTTCAAATAATAACATGTTTTCCTATTAAAAATGTAAATAATAAAACCATAAGAAAAGCAATAAATTTTAAATATCAAAATAATTTAAGAAACTTTTATTACCTACGCTTGGCTACACATAAATTTTTTTTATTATTTCATTTCACGTTACCCTTTTGCTTCGGTGATAATGGCTTTTATCTTTAATGCCATCTCCCGTATCACATTGACAACAGCTCCATGTGAATAATTCAGCTCATATTCATTTTTATCTTTGTTTTTAACGTGCTGGTCACGTTTTCTCCAATCTAACTGCACATTATTATAATTTGTGTAATTATTCCTTTTAAAATATTCATCTTCACCGCAATTTTGTAAATGCCACTTGGTTGTGAGTTACTATCCAATGCATGAGTACATTTTTATAATGTTCATCCTTTCCTTGCCTGAATTTATGTATTTCATCTGGCTGCTTATATAAACTATCATTGCCTTCCTTCACGTGAGTCTCGGAATCCTGAAATTGATTTTGATAATACATATTATCATTTTGTAGATTTGTTTGAGTGGTTTGCGCAAGTATTCCAGATATTGCTTATCATTTTCACCCTCCTGGACACCACCACAAGGCTGCATGTATTTGTTGCCAAGTCTGGATGATATTCATCATGCTTTTGTTGTTCCTTATGTAAGTCATGGGCACGTGCTAAGATACCAGCCTGTTGGACATGGTCTTGAATTTGCCTCATGTCATATAAAGCTTACTTCCAGATTTTGTTCCAACACTGACGTGTTGGCCTACTCTTCTAATCTCTGGCATGTTTTTACCTTTACCTTCATTTTTGATATACTGGTCACGTTTTTTTGCAAATCTGGGTTGTTCCTGGGCTCATACACACTCCAAAATGATTAAAAACATTGTAAAAATGTCCCCCATGTTTAGGCATATGGCTGGAACAATCATTTTAAGATTAAAGTTATCATTTACAACATGTATATAGTCCGAAAAAATGACTCCAACAGTTTGCACGGAAATACAATTTTGCTGGCCGTTTTTAGAAATCTCTGGGCGTTTTTGATGTTGCCAGCATCTCAAAAACATATGAGATTGCAAGAAAACCATTTCCCATCTATGGGAAAATGTTCGGGGGTCATTTGGGATATGTAGATGATCATTTGCAACTCAAAAATGGTCCCGAAATTAGGCCTCAATAATAAAAACGTGATTCAGATTTTTGAACAGCATCTATAAAATTTTATTCTCCTTCAATCAAATACATGGATTGACAAAAATTTCATATCTAATATGACTCCACACATTAACGATCGATAATAAAACATTATCATTGCTATATGTGTCATGTTCAAAATATGGTTAATGAATGTTATTATTTTGCAACTTGACATATTTCAATAAAATTCAAATGAAAAATCTTTAAAGATATTTAAATATACAAATAATTGACAGAAGAATATTTGAGCATGAAGAAACTAAGGTCCAAAAATGCGTACCTCAAACAATTTTAGCATTTATGAATACATTCATACCTGGAGCTTATCCATCCAAGTCTATAAAAGTTGAATATAGAAGAACACACCTATAATTGCTTGGAAAAAAGTTGGCCATCTGGTCATGGATCTAGGACCTTTGAATTTGTAAAAAAATCAAAGTTCCAACGGTGGCTTTTTTAGTGCAACTTATTCTTTTTCTCTGTCAAAAATTTTGTTTTGATCATGTAAGAGTAGGAAAAATCTGAAAACATCATTATCTATCATTTTACTAATTAAATATTTTCTCATCCGTCTTAAATTACTATAATTTTCTTTAAATATATGATTTTTAGGGTTTAACTCCTTTTGTAACATTCGTGAAATAAAATCCCCATATTCATAGTTGAAAAATAATTTGTCTAAAAATCTCCAATTCTTATAATGAATCATCATATTATTAATATGGATGTTCTCAAGAATTTTGTTATAAAAATTATTATCATAGTAATCCCTAAAATCATTAACAATAGTGGTGAAATTTTTCATCTTATCTATTTCTATCCTTTGGAATTTGGGGAATGAATGTTTCTTTTCAACATTAGTCTGATATGATATTTTCTTTCACTTTTCATACAATAATCTTGAGCAAATATAAATATTAATGTTGAATGTATTAGAAAGATTTTCAAAAGGGTTTGCAAGAATACTTACCTGTTGGTAGTAGTACATACCTGAGTTGAACACATCATCTAATGGTAACTTTTCATGAATGCATCCTTTAATATCTTTTTCTTGATCCTTGCATAAGAATACACCAGATGTATTATAATGTAATCCTTTATTGAATAGATTTCGTTGAGAATCCTTTTGTGCTTCATCAATGGAAGCAATATTTTTACTAGCATCATCCATTATATAATTTGTATATGGGCTTATTTCATTCCCATTCTCTTGATACAATTTTATCTCATAAAAATGATTATTGATTATTCCTCTATATCCTTTTGAGACCTCATTATTTAAGTGATTTGAAGATTCTCCTGAGATATAATCAAAACTGTTATCTTGTAGAACTTTATCTTCATCTTCACCAGATACCTCATGAATGTGTATTGACTTGTTAATATGATTATTCTGATATATTGAGAAAATCTTCGTACCATTTCTTTTCACATATTTTTGACATTCAATATCCAATAAATTTGAAATTTGTTCCGTACTGAGAAGATTCTCCTCTAGATCATGATTTTCATTTGTTTCCACACAAATCTGATCCGGTGTAGATGCTTCTTCAATCTGTTCCAAACTTTCTTCTTTATTTGAATTGGGGGCCTCGTTAGGGTTTTGCTCTATTTTATAATGCTCTTTCATTTTCTGGATAATGAGCTTCAAATCAAGATCATCTAGCAAAATTCCCAATTTATGAAATCTCTTTGTAATTTTCTTGTTTGAAGACCTAATGTCTAAGGGTATCTCCAAATAGAAACCCATCATCCTCACAAACAAACGGGTTGCAGACTCACCCTCTTCTCTTTCCACATTAAAAAATGCATCCAAAGGAGATAATTCTTCTCCCATAATGCATTCTTGATCTTCTGCATGCTCATAACTCATGTTGTCTTCATTACCATCATGAAATTCACATAAGAACCATTGTTCAAATTCTTTCCACGATGAAATACTTTGTGTAAGTAAAAACTCATATTCTTCTCTTGCATCATCCTTTAATGACCAGGCAAATAATTTCATGGCATCACCTTCAACATCGATTTCATAATCATCAAGAAACATATGAAAAGCATCTAAGTGATCAAGAGTTGGTTCATATCCATAAAATTTAGGCACCTTCTGTGCAAACTTTGATAAATTTGTACTGCATCGAAATCTTTTGAGATCTAAAGGCTCAGTGGGAATAAAAAAAACTTCTGAAAATTTTCTTAAACATCATGTAATAAAACCTCTATTACTAACTGAAGGCCAAATATTCATTCCTTCTAGGTTCTCTCCCTTAATGGAGAAATTGAAAAATTCTGACCCAAATGGAGTTGCCACCTCTAGTGCCTTAAGCAGAAATCTAAAAAATTTTTATATAGGGTTGCCACCTTCTTCATAAGAAGGATAAAATCATACAACTAATTCTGAGTTCTGTCTCTAGTAGAGTCTAAAAACTGTCACAATTCACTATCTTGACCAGAAATTCTGAAAATATCTTTCACAGATATTTGTCCCCAGTAAAGTCACCAATTTATTGGTGCTCAAAAATGCTGATCATTTTGAAGCCAACTAACAGGAAAAAAAGATGCCTCTGCAATTTTGGTTCGATTGAACCAAGGCTGGTAGGCCTAGATTGAATATACTGTCTAACTGCACAAACAATGTGTGTAAATAATAAAATTTCTTCCAAAGAGGTTACTGATCCCTGGAAAATAAAGTAATTGAAAATCCTAATAGGCAGATAGTTAGATATTCAGACTAATGTTATGAAGTAATGCTAAACCTAATTTATTGTTTGATAAATAAGATAGCAGATTAGAAAAGTACTTCACAGATAGAAATAAATGACAAAATCAAATGAATGAATAGACCAGTACCTAATGCCAAATTGAAAATAGAATCAACATTCAATACTATATGTAACTGGAGACGGTTTTAGGATAACTCATTTCTATAGAACATGACCATCAACCTACAAGATTCTATTTGAAACAAAATTTATAATAATTAATACAACAGGTCCTATGGTTTTTAACTCAACTAAAGAGCCCGAAAGGAAACAACATCAGGTTCCTAGACCATGCTATCATTATTCAAATTGTATAAATTGATCATAAATAAATGCATAAAATAGAAAGCATAATAGGATACCCTGGTTAGAAAGTAATCCAAAAAACTGATTGAACATATAGACTATAAAATCAATAGGGTATAAGCACTTATCAAATATCGATGCATGAGCTCTTGGGACATTAAATTCCAATCTATGAGAAGTAGCCTTTTTGCCGGGATAGAATTGTTGTCCTATCTTTACAATTGAGTGAGTATAAGTATAAATTCCTACGGTTCCTTGTGAAAGGACATTCCCTTTCACAGGACCTAATTATACAATTAAACCTAAAAATGTATATAACCAACCATCACAATAGTTGTTCAAGAAAATATCCCTTATAATTATATGTGTGCCATGCATAATAGTTTACTCTTTAATTTCCCGCACACACAAAATAATCAATATTAGTTCATCTCAAACATAATAATAAAAATATTATGTAGTGCATTAATCTTGCATAAACACTATACATTACTTATTAATAATCAATTAAAAATAGATAAGAAAAATAAATAAGTAAAAATGAAAATGAAAGTTTAATTATATTTTAACCACAATAATTAAATCATGAAGGGTTTATATAATGAGATAAATAAAAACATTACATTCACAATTATCCTTTTAATTCAAATAAATTAAAATGTATTTATTTAAGAGTATAATCCACTTAATGAAAAAATAAATTTAACCCTAAAGATGAAATCAATCCACTTAGGGTTAATTCATATTAAGTTCATAAAATATTTTTTTTTTTTTTTTTTATCAATAAACGGCCGAAGCCTTGATTTTATCTATTTAAAATTTATCTTTTTACATTTTCCTTTGTTCGTGCGGGCACTGGTAGGAAAGAACAGGGAAGAAAACCTCCAGTCTGGCCCGAGACTTTTGTCCAGAAACAAATCAAGTTTAGATTTCCTACAGGCGTAGGATTACAAAGCTCCACTTGATGGAGTTGAAGAGGGCATTCCCGCTTTAGTACAGATTAATGGAGGCATACCTCCATGATAGTGAACACAAATATATTACTCTTTTATATACAATGGTTTTTTAAGAAGAACTGATGAGCATTCCCATCCTGTGTCGTAAATTTATTTAGATTGAGATTACATATACCTTGCTCTTATTTTTAGAGCTAATGAGCCTTCCTTTAATTTTAACTGTGCTTTTGAAAAATCATGTTATTTTCTCTCATCCTCGCTCTTCGAGTATTTGCCTTAGCTTTGATTAGTTCTTGAGCCTCTTTTTCTTTATTTCTGCATTTTTGGTCTGTTATGCTTTCCCTGTATACCTGCAATATAGAAAGACACCATGCAACCTCTATTCTCCTAATTTATAGTTAATTAATCATTTTCATGATTCAATCCTCATAAAGCTAGTTCAGGTTAGGTATTGATGAAATTAAGGAATTTCAAATCTTAATCCATGAGTTAGTCTACTAAATAAAACATTACAATCTGAGTCCATTTCTATTGACAGTCATGCTATGAACATAAGAAATTTATGTGCACTTTACGAATCTTTTGATTTGTGATAACATTTTCTATTTTAAAGATTATCATTTTTGTGATCAATGAGACTTCATTGTAGGTTGGCATGCCCTTAATATATGATGATTGTTTTAACTAAATGAGATGTTAACTTCTTACATTCCCTATCTTGAAGTCTGCTATGTAAGAGGGCAGTATATATATATATATATATATATATATATATATATATATATATATATATATATATATATATATATATATATATATATATATATATATATATATATATATATATATATATATATATATATATCTGTGTGTGTGTGTGTGTGTGTGTGTGTGTGTGTGTGTGTGTTTTTGAATTTTTATGCTATACTCGCAAATGTATCTATACTTGTTTACCTTTAAATTCATTTACATTTATTTATATCTAATCTTGATTTCCTATTTTGAAATCATTTTCCTTCACCGTCCGAGTTCTTCTTTCAAACTCTCATGAATTTCTTCAATTTCTTGCCCATCAGCTCCTAGGTTAGCTAACTTATCTGCATCTATATTGCCCTCCCTGTAAATGTGATTCATTGTATAATCTCATATAACTTCAAGAGATTCCAATATTTGTTCAATAGCACTATTTAGTTTCCAGTTTGGCGTTCTACCCTGTCTTATTGCATTTATAATAATAGCTGAGTCTCCTTCAATTGTAATTCTTTTAAGCCTCCATTTTTTGCACCAAGCCAGACCTACTCTTATAGCTTCTATTTCAGCTTCGTTATTTATCTTAATTCCTATAGGTTTTGCTAACCTTCCTAATAACTTTCCTTCTGCATTATGTAAACATATCCCTATACCCGCCACCCCTGGGTTTCCCCTAGCTGCCCCATCAAAGTTCAACTTAATCCATCCTTGCTCTGGTGGTTTCCATTTACAGTTCGCCCTTGATAAGGATTTATTGTCAATGCTAGATCCAATCCAGGGAGGAACTTTCAAGCCATACCACTTCTTTCTCTGGTTGTTGTCTTCTAGTGAGAATTCCATCATTGATTGTCCTAGCATATTTCTATTGTTTGTAATTTCTACTATATTTGCCTCTAATTTGTTCAAAAAACTCTCAATGTTCATCCTTTTATCTTGAAAAATCCTATGGTTCCTTTCCTTCCATAATTCCCAGATTAATAGAGATGGGATTATGTATCTCATTTTACTGTATAAATCCTCCTTACATGATCTTTGCCATGAAATAAAAACTTCTGTGATATCATTTTGAAGAGCAGTTTTCAAATCTAATTTCTCCAGAACCCAAAGCTAGCATTTATTGGCATACTCATAATTTAACAAAATATGATTAATTGTCTCACTTTCTTTCTCACACAGGGCACACCTAGAAGGACCATGGTACCCTATTTTTTCAAACCATTCAGTGGTGAGAATCCTTTTCTGTAAAGCTGCCCATGAGAATAGACCTGCCTTAGGAAGATAGTTTCTATTCCAACATAGATCAATGGGAAGACTGGTGGGTGGATTATCTATCCCAGAAATAACTTTGAAACCTTCTTTCGAGTTGTATACACCACTCTTTGAGGCAGCCCATATAATTGTGTCCTCCCTAGAGCGTGGATAGAAGTTTCATTCTTGTAGAGCCTTGTTAAGTTTATTCTGGAAATCAAGGGGAAGTCTGAGTTCCTCTAGAGATTTCCATGCCCAGCTGCTACCCTCACTATTATTGATTTGTGAAAAATAGTCTTTAACCCGCTCTCCCTTACTTTGTTTGATTAGTTCAATTAGCTGATCGTTCCCAAGAATTTCACGTAGGGCCAGTTTTCCTCCCCATGAGTCATCCCAGAAAAGAGCCTTACCCCCACTTTTCATGTCCCAAGAAAGGGACTCTAATACTATATCTTTACATTCTTTTATAAAGTTCCATATGCGTGAGCCTGTCGGATAATTATCAGAACAACAAACACTTTCCTCCTCTTCTCCTAGTAAATATTGATATCTTAGTATTTTAACCCATTTTGCCTTTGGGTTTTTAATCATTCTCCATACTAATTTCGCCCCCAAGGCCTTGTTTTGAAGCGTAAGGTCTTTTATTCCCAAACCTCCTTCTACTTTTGGCTTACAAATCTTATTCAAAGCAATTAAAGCTAGTTTAGATTTCTCCTCTGACCCTTGCCAGAAAAATCTCCTTAACTTTCAAGCAATCTCCTTATTAATACCTGTCGGGATTCTCATGCTCATCATCTGATAAATAGGAACTGCAGAGAGGACTGACCTGATCATAATAGCCCTTCCTGCATTTGATAACCATTTACCTTTCCATTGATCTAGTTTCTTAGAGATATTTTGAATTGTGTTTTCCCATAAGTGATTTGATTTGACCCCCTTATCCAGAGGTAAACCTAAATATTTACATGGGAAGAAACCTTCTTTGAAGTCTAGAATACGTTTAATCTCATTCTTTCATCTCTCTTCAGTATTGATAAAAAAAATTTCTGATTTTTCCTCATTTATACATTGTCCAGAAGCATTAGCATAAGTTTTTAAAATTTCTTTGAAAGCTTGAGCTTCTTCTAAAAGCGCCTTTCCAAAAAGGAGATTATCATCGACATATTGTTGATGAGTAGTAGCCTCGACTCCCGAAGTAATCTTGACTCCTTTAACCTTATCCTCTTCCTGAAGTTTCTTGATACCTCTCCCTAAAGCTTCTGCCATAATAATGTACAAAAAAGGAGATAACAGATCTCCCTGCCTCAAACCTTGAGAACAACTAAAAAAGCCTTCAGGAGACCCATTCACCATAATTGAGAAATGAGGGGTGGAGATGCATTCAAAAATCATATTGATCCATTGTTTTGAGAATCCAAAAGCTTCCATACATTTACACAAAAATCTCCAGTCCACTTTATCATATGCCTTACTAATGTCTAACTTAATCAACATACTCGGATCCTTATTATTTATTTAAGAGTACAATCCACTTAATGAAAAAATAAATTTAACCCTAAAATGAAATCAATCCACTTAGGGTTAATTCATATTAAGTTCATAAAATAATTACCCTAATGATATAAAATCTTTTTAATACAAAATAATAATATAACTATAAAAAAAAAATGATTAGGGGATTAAAAGGATTTATCTTTCTAAAGCAACCCTAAAACATTTATATAAAAGAATTAACCTATTCATAAAAGTTAGTAAAATAAAATAATTAAAACCCTAAAAATTAAAGTAAATAAATAAAGAAAGTTACCTTTTAGGAATTTGCAATTAAAACATAAATGGCAACCCTAAAAAAAAACATATACATAGTACATCATTAAAATTTAATAAAAAAACCTACTCACCTAAATTAGTAAAAATATTAATGTTAAGAATTATTAGGTCAAAATGCTAAATGAAAAAGAAAAATAATTAACATTAAAAATATATACCAAACTCTAACACATCAATTTTAACCTTTTATTCCATCTTTATTTTTTACTTTACTTCTAGGGTTTTGGGGATAACTTAAAATAAAAAATAAAATAATAATTATTTTTTACAACACATGAACTTCATATCTCACAAACCTAATTTATTTAATATTAATTCAAAAAGAGATAATTCTTTCTTTAATTTATATATTCATTTACACACATATTCTTGAAGAATAATATAGAGCAACTGGTAGGGGTAGGGTTGAGTAGTTAGGTAGGAAGAGGAGCGGGTCGAGAGGTCGAGTGTTCAACTCCCTCTCCCCATTCTTTTTCCTAAAAATTAGAAAAATAGGTAAATACACAAAATAACATAGTAATCACATTATTTAAATTATAAAAGACAATTAGGGAAGAGGTGACTCCTTGTGTAGGAGGTTGTTTTTACTTCTCACCTACACATAGAAATGAAGATAAATAAATATTTTTTCATAACCCTCTCGAAAAAACAAAGTAGACTAACTAGTTAGGGGGTAGGAGGGTATATAGGTTGGAAAAAAAGGTTGGCTTGAGAGGTTGAGTGTTCAACTCCCTCTTGCCGCCTTTTGTTCAACCTATTTTATTTTTATTATAATTATTAATCTTCAAAATTAAATATGCATTTATGGAATTAGAATAAGATAATTAACAATGAAAACACATTTTCTCTTTTATCATTTTAATTTTTTCAACATAAGCACATGATATAAAACTGAAATTTACATCATACTTCCCTGACATCCTGTCTATTTAGAACTTGAGAATTTTGGTGTCAATAGGACCTATCTAAGGTCAAGTGCTTTGGTTATCATGAGTTTGGCCACTATGTTAGTGATTGCCTAGAAAGGAAGAAGAATGAAAATAAGGGAAAGAAGTAGGTGGCACCTTCAGTAAGTGCAGATGAGCTCTCTAGTAGATTAGAAGATGAGTTTACGCTCATAGCTTGTATGGTTAGCTCAACCTCACAGAGTGTTTGGTATATAGATAGTGGGGCATCATTTCATATGACAAGAGTTAGAGAGTACTTCTCCAGTTATAAGGAGGAAGACACCAGTACCTAGATCTCTATGGGAAACTTGTCCAAACTTGACTTAGTTGGGAAAGGGACTGTTTAGTTTCAGAGGGAGAATGGGAAGATTATTCCCCTTTGTGATGTGTTGCATGTGCCGGGCTTAGGTATGAATCTGATTTCTATATCTATTCTTCAGGATAGAGGGTATAATGTACTTTTTCGAGGGACACATGTGTTGATCAAGCACAAGGATTGGAAATCACCCGTATCTATTGGAGTTAGGAGCAGTCACCTTTATAGACTATAGTTTGATACTCCTAAGGCACTTATGAGTAGTAGTAATCCTAGAGATCTTGGAGAGCTATGACATAGGAGGATGGGCCATATACATCATGGAGCACTTAAATTACTTTGTGAGATAGTGACAGGTGTTCCTGAGGTGAGCACAAAGCACAATGATGTATGTAAGGGATGTGCATTAGGGAAGTTTGCAAAAGCATCTTTTCCAAGGAGTGACACTAGATCTGAGGGTGTTCTTGATCTAGTACATTCAGATGTAGGTGGACCAATGTCGACAAAGTGTCTTAGAGGAAATGAGTACTGTGTTACTTTTATTGATGATTTCTCTAGGAAGACTTGGATATACTTCTTGAAGACCAAGGATGAGGTTTTCAATTGCTTCCAAGAGTTCAAGGCACTTGTGGAGAACTCAATAGGAAGGAAGATAAAGGTTCTTCGATTAGATAATGGAGGCGAGTACAAAGGAAATGAATTCCAGGAGTTCTATATTAGGGAAGGAATCAAGAGAGAGTGGACTGTTCCTTACAATCTGCAACAAAATGGGGTTGCAGAGAGGAAGAATCAATCTATATCAGAGGTAGAAAGGACTATGCTACATGACCAGGATATGCCTCGCTACTTATTGGTAGAGGCATGTAGTACAATAATGTACATATAGAACAGGGTTCCACATAAGGTACTAGGTAAGATGACACCAGAGGAGGCTTTCATAGGGAAGAAGCCAGATGTCAGTCACTTCAATATATTTGGAAGTTTGGCATATTGCTATATTCCAGGTGATACACATACAAAGTTAGATCAGACTGCAGAGAGGGGGTACTTTGTTGGGTATAGTGAAACCTCAAAGGCATATCAGATATTTATTCCAGGGACTAAGAGGATTATAGTTAGATGTGATATCAAGTTCATGGAGGACAAGACATTTAGGAGGTTTAGAGATTTTCCAGTAGAAAATCAGAGTGAGCAGCTGACAGAAGCTCTAGGAGTAGCTAAACTGAGTCAAGGGCAACAAAGCTCGAGTATAGTTACTAGTACTAGCATAAGCTCAGATGGTGAGAGTTCATAGAGTATGGAGCAACTGGTGCAGTAGGATATGCATCAAGAAGATATGGAGGTTGATATTTCATCCTCTACAGTTGGCAGCAAGAACCGTGAGGTTCAACAAAGGGATACTCAGGAGTTAGTGGGAACTCCTAGGAGGAGCACGAGAGAAAGGAGACAACTGGCCAAGTTCAATGACTATGTGGCTTTAGTCAGCCAGTTGGTAGACAGTGAGCCTTCTAGTTATTAGGAGGCTACATAGCGTCAGGTGTGGTGAGATGTGATGGTTGAGGAATATACCTCAATAATGCAAAATGATGTGTGGGAGGTAGTGCCTAGACCAACATATAGGGCAGTGGTTGGATCATGTTGGATCTATAAGATCAAACACAGTGCAGATGGTAGCATCAAGAAATACAAGGCAAGGTTCATGGCAAAGGGGTTCTCTTAGAAGGAGGGAATAGACTACAAGGAGACATTTTCTCTAATGGCCAGGTATACTTCTATACAAGTTATGATCTCATTTGTAGCATAGATGGGATGGCAGATCCATCAAATGGATGT
>BSBK01012134.1:25000-30000 GCA_027943335.1 Chamaecyparis obtusa | reverse complement strand
TGCTAACTGTTTCTTATACAAATCTATAACTGTATACATATCCTTCTATACATATCTCCCCCTTTTTGACGATAATGCCAAAGGTGCATATACAATTTATTTACAGAGAGAATCCAAAATTTGATAAGAAATCAGAATGTACCTTCATTATTAGTGCCAGGGTTCTGTCCCAACTTTCTTGCAGAATCTTACATGTTTGTATAGCAATTTGAACTTCTGCAGAGAGTTCAATCATGTGATCTGCTATGGAGAACTGATTGTCATGAATCAATGTTCTGGAATGTTCAATGTGCTTATACATTGTATTCATGATGGGAAGGATCATGTGTTGGATGTCTAGCAGTGTGGACCGGATCCTTGAGTCTTCTTTCAATAGATCAGACTGCATATTGGATAGATGTGAAATTTTCATGTGATGAGCAGAGCTTGAACTTGGTTCAAGTTGCAGCTTCTGTATGCTAATCTTCATATCCTCATCCATTTTATTCATTTTATCTTTGACATCCTTTGTGAACTCGGCAAAATTGCATAGTCTGGCCAAAAGAGAGGTAGCATTCGAATAAATAGACTCTGTATTAGACAAAACTGAAGACAATTCCACTTGGTTAATAGCTATGTGCTGAGCAATGTGCTCAAGCACTTTATTATTGAATCTCTTCTCGGCTCTTTCAACTAACTTTTCTGTCCCGGATGAGTCCTCATTGTATTTCTCAACTGCTTTTGCCAATTGTAACAAAACATGCTGGGAGGAGTCTACTTTAATGCCTAATGCATCAGACAAAATGTCCTTAGCATCCTTGATGATTTGATACTCCTTGTCTCTCTCCTCCTTAAGCTTCTTTTGTTTTGCTTTCCTTTGGAGGATCTCACCTATATTCTGCATCTGGTCTGCTGAGAGATTTGCAAAATCTAAAGTAGGAATCTCTATCTCTTAGTCTAGGTCTATATCCTCAACTATATTTTTACCCAAAAATTTTATACTCGGTAGAGCCTTAGGCTTATCTGTACTTAATGCTCTTGTAGTAGTGATAGTAGATAGAATAGGGCTGGCTATTGACACTGGTATACTTTCTACTGGAGAACTTACAATATTTACACTTGATGATTCAAAAGCTGGAAAACTTACTGGTACAGGAGACTGCAGCTCGGTAGAAGAAATGGTAGCTGCCTCTGATGTTGCTAGGGATGATTGGACAAATGTGGAAGTTGTCACAACCATGCTTGAAGGTGTCTCTGGGCTGGATGTAGAGACTTTCACTGGAGAGGTAGGAAGGGATGCAATGACTTCTGCTGCTATCCTTATAGTATCATCTACCTCGGTGTCTTCTTCTTGCTCATCGCTGTCATCTTCAATATCCTTTATTATTACAGTTTCAATGCTCGGTTGGTGAAGGTGGTAAATGTTCTTCCATGTGGCTTTTGCAGCCTTCACAACCGATTCAATATTGTTGATCAAAATCAAACAAGTATTGAACTTCAGTGTCATCTTGTTTTCATTCTCTTTTAGTGCCTTCTTTACTTCATCATTGTTCAGGCTCGGCATCAACTGTCTTAGGTTTTGATCAAATATGTCTATTACAGTTTGCCTTGCATTGCTCCATCTCATTCTTATCGGATTCAATAGAACTGCTGGAACCTGTGGGGTAATTTCTTCAGGAGAGTATTTCCACTGTCCCATCTTCTCAACAACAGTATCTTCTATTTCCTTCTGCTCTGCTTCCGATCTGGTTTCATATCTCAATGATTTTATGTTACTTACTCCAGATCCTGATCCATCTCTGAAGAGTTTGAGCTTTTCTTGAAGGGTTAGAGGAGGCCTTTTGAATACTATGTCCTTATCTGCCTTTTCTGCCTTTCCTCTTGTATTTCTCCTTGTAAACATAGCAGTGGGAGGCACAGATGCCTTAGTGATAAAAACTTTTCCTTTCTTCTTTGCAGGTTCTGGTTCCTCTGTTTTCTCATCCTTTTCCTCTTCTTTTTCACCTATTTCTTCTTTCTCCTCAGTTATCATTTGCATTTTAGCTATCCTTTTCTTTCCTTTGTTTACCGCCTGTGGAAGCTTTATGCTTAGTTCAATTCTCATCTTAGCTTCATCATATGTTCCAAAATATGGGGCTTTGGGATTTACAGGCTGATTTAGAAGTGCTTCAATAATGTTCTTGGTTTCATCAATATTTACCTCATAAGGAAGAGGTTTTGCATACACAGTTCTCGGTTTAACTGCTTGAATATACACATTATCACAATCTACCATAAAATAGATGTCATCTTTGTAATCTTCCACCAACTTCTGTGGAATCCGGAATCTATCATTCATTTTCTCTTTGAAAGACTCAAAATAATTATCCATGATGCTTTCAAAGTTTTCACCCATTTCTGCGATGTATTCATTAATTTCATAAAGTACAGGCACATCTTTTCTCCATACAACTTTTCCTTTAGAAGGGAAGAATTTCTGAACATAGAAGAATAAATAGACTATCAAGGATCCAAACTTACATGGATTTTTTTTGGAAGTTTTGATGCTTTCCATGTTCTTGTTGAACTGTTTCAACAATAAGTCTGCTAGGTCAAATGTCAAGTTGTTTTTGACCACTTTGTATGCTAGGTCAACAGCTTCACATGAGACACTGTTCTGTCGACTAGAACTGTAAATCTTGTGTGCAATGATATGTGTACCAAACTTCAGTTCGGCATCGGTAATGCTGCTAACCTTCATACCTCTACCATCCCACTCGGCTAGGGTTTTCTTCTCTTGTTCCGTCCGACCTAGGGTTTTGGTAGTTTTCGCTTTGTTCAACATGGGAAGACCGGTAACTTGATGAATCATTTTCCTTGTGATCTCAATAGGTTGCTCAAGCCAAATCTTGCCATCGTGTACTCGGCTGAGAATGTACCTAACCCATTTATCTCAAAATTTTCGAGGAAGATGTGCAATGTGGACTAAACCCTTATCTTCCAGATGTTTGTGCTCGGGTTTCAAAATATTATCCACACATAGTTCCTCACGCACAATGTCTAGTTCTAGGTTTCCCATTTCTTGAATAGAACAGTTAAAATGATTACGGATATCGTTGATAAGCAGTACCTTAGGAGGAATCTGAGATTGAGCTCCGTTCGGATCTAGGGCGGCTGCAACTGCGGGCACGATCTTAAAATCTGGTGCTTTCCACTCCCCTTGGACTAACATGTCTGATCCTTTCTTCGCTGAGGTGCTGGATGATGCCATGGTAGCTCACAGAAAATTCCTTTCGCAAGAGTATTAAATCGCCAGGTTGCCCTTGAAGTTTTCTTCTCTCAAAGTGCTTAAAGATTCGCGGTGAAGAATGAGTTCGATTACTTGCTTTTTTTTTACAATTCTGTCATTAATGCTCATTTCAAATTAGGGTAGGAATTCTGACAGACTGTCACCCACCAAGAATTAATTGCTCGGAAAAGACTTCGCAACTCGGTGAACTCGAGAATTCATAATGCTCCGACCTCGCTCGGTGAAGACTATACCGACCTTGCTCGGTGAAGACTATACCGACCTTGCTCGGTGAAGACTATACCGACCTCGCTCGGTGAAGACTATACCGACCTGGCTCGGTGAAGACTATACCGACCTCGCTCGGTGAAGACTATACCGACCTTGCTGTGATCTCACTGCATCTTGCATGCTGATTTAGACTTTTCTTTTAATTTCGGTTCTGGAACTGCTTGAGATTGATCTATGAGAATACAGTTCCAGTGCTTCCTTGGAAATTTAGTTTGAGTCGGTAGAGCCATCCATTTCATTACTTGGACTGGATTGCTCGGTAGCTTTAGGAATCCATTTTTGTCTGACTTGTTTCCTGACCTTAGTTGCTTCATTCTTCTTTCCTTCTTCAATTTCACTGGCATTCATGCAGTTTCTGGCTATGTGACCGAGTTTAGTGCATTTGAAACATCTTATGGTAGTATCTCTTTTCCTTAGATGATGTTTTATGCAATTCATGCCAATGTGTCCATATTCTCCACAGTAATGACATCTACACCAGGTGTTGTAGTCCCATCCAAACATTGCTTTCACAATTTGTTCTGCTGGATTAAATATCTTGGATCTGCACTCGGATGCCTTGTGACTTTGTTTGTTGCACTTGTGACAATTACCTCTGAATCTAGGTTTTTCCCTGCATTCATTTGCTTTATGACCAGGTTGATTACAGCTATAACATTTTCCATTGAATTCTACTTTTTCATTGTTCCAACATTTATTTGAAGTATGTCCTATTTTACCACAATGATTACAAGTAGGTTTTTGATTTCTTTTAGTACCTTGGTTAGAGGATTCGCCTTCTTCTTTGTATCCAAGTCCTGCTTTTCCTTTTTGCCTATGAAGATTTCATTTATACAGCTGATTCAAGTCTTCTTGACTTTTCAGCATTCCTTCATTGATTTGTTTTTCAGCATTTAGGTCATCTATCAATCTTAGATTGATTTCCTTTTCAGATCTTAGTTCTTCTTTTGTGTTTTCTATTTCTGAACTTAGATTTAGAATTTCTTCATTTGTATGAGAGATCTGATCAATTAGGTTTTCTAGCTGAAGGGTTTTGTTTTGGACTTCAATGTTTCTTTCATCTAATTCATCTTTCAACTTGTTTTTCTGTTCCAAGATCTCACAGAATCTTGTAGAGTGTAGTTCTTGTTCTCTTTTCAATTTTCTCACTTCTTCCTGCAGAGACCCATTCTTTTCTAGGAGTTCTTTGATAGCATTGTTTGCTTCATCTGAGTTATTTGAGGGAAGAAGATCTTCAATCTTTTCTTCAATGTAATTCTGATCATTCATCTGATTTGAAAGTTCCTTCCTTCTTCTTAGGGATTGGGAAAGATGTTCTTTTGCTTCTTTGAGTTTAGCTATGGCAATTTCCAGATCTAGCTTTTCATTTTCAATCACCTTGTTCAGTTTGAATACCTCCATTGTCCTGGATCTTTGCTCAAGCTAGTTAAGCTTTTTCTTGAGAACCAATGCAGCTCTGATA
>BSBK01012134.1:0-20000 GCA_027943335.1 Chamaecyparis obtusa | reverse complement strand
TGAACCTTGTGGGAGTGGGCAATATTTTAATGCCAATAGTGAGCCATGATGACCTCAAATGCACACACTGCTCTTGATTTCCCTTGATTACCTCTTGATGATCTGTCAAAGTTAATTTTTACAACCCCTTGGGAGGGTGGATCCACTTGACTGAAGCTCTATTTTGTGCCTTAGTAGATGTGGATTTCTTACACCAACCAAAAGGCACATGTATGTTTTTCCATTCACGCAAGATAATACTGTCCCAATTTGTCATGACTAAATTATATTTGAGTTTCTTGTGGCTAGCATTCACTGTTTTAGATATTGATATTTCCAAATCTGAAGTAACTACCTTGAATAGGTAAGGTATATCTTGTGGAAGATTCTTTTGTTCCGTTCCCACCATATTGTCCTATTGTCCACAATTCTAATGCTGGTATGCATTTCCAAATAGCAGAGAAGAGGGATTTGGAGTAAAGTTCTGGCCATGACTCGAATAAGTCCCAAATTTGGATGGAAGTGGTGTGGAGTAATGCAATTTCCCAAGGACAAATAACTAGTAGTGTTGTGCAAATGGGCAGTTTAGAAATAGATGATCTACATCTTCCTTCTAGCTATCACACAGTAGGAAATTGAATGGTTGTGCAATATTTAATTTGTGTAATCGATCACTGGTTAGAGCCTTGGTTTTTAATGCTATCCACGCAAAATATCTGGCTTTTGGAAGAGTCAGTTGATTCCAACAGAATGAGTAGGCATGGATGGATTTTTGTTGGCTTCTCACTGTTGGATAAGTTTGTAGCCTTCTTTAATGGTGAAGAGCCCATCTTTCCCTAGAGCCCATATCAGTTTATCCTCCAAGTTTGAGAGGTAGACCATTTTTCTAAGAAAATATTTTCCAAGCGTTGTTTTCCCCGAGGGGATAATGGCAAATCATTAGGATCTTTCTAGATCACCTTCCTTGAGAACAAACATATTGCTGAAACATAGTCACTCAAGTAAGTGCCCCATTCATTTTTTGAGGTAGAAATAATGGCCTCTATATGGTCCAATTTGGACAGGGGTTGTGCACCATTCCATGAGTCATGCCATAATTTAACTAACATGCCATTATTCACTTCCCATGTGATGTAGTTAGTTACTATTTCTATAGAAGATATTAGGAAGTCCTAGATAACTGAACATTTGAGGGGGTCTAATATAGTGAGAATTCTAGCTATATTAACTTCATCTAAGTACTTTTTCATTATTTGGCACCAAGTGTTTTGGGGTTTGGTGTACATTTTCCAGATTAATTTTTCCCCAAAAGCCTGATTTCATTTTTGCAAATTGTGAATCCCTGCACCACCTAGTTGTTTAACCTGAGCCATGTTCTCCAGAGAGACCAAAGGGATTTTCTTCTCCCCATTCATGTTACCTATCCATAAGAATTCTCTCAACAAATTTTGAATGGTTTGAATTACTAAAGGGGGCACTTTGAGAACTGATAAGTAATAGTTTGGGATTGCTGACAATACTATTTTAATAAGTAAAATTATGCCTGAAAGAGATAGCCATCTTTCTTTCCATGCCACTACTCTAGATTTGATTCTTTTGATGATAGGTGTCTAGTAGCTAGTTTTGTTTTACCCCCACAAAGAAGGGAATTCCAAGATATATAGACAGAAGGAAGTCAACTGTGAATCCTAAGAGATTGACAATCCTATTGGTTATTATCTGATTGGTATTGAACAAATATATCTTTGACTTCAAGGGGTTTAATTTTTGGTTTGAGGCTGATGTGTAAAGGTCCAAAACTTGTTTGATCTATCTGGCCTCCAAGATGTTGGACGCTCCAAAAAGAAATGTATCATCCGTAAAGAGGGATTGTGTCATTGAAATGGTTGTCTGACCTATCTAAACTCCTTGTTAGCTACCTAGAGCCTACTTTTTCTGAATGATTCTACTGAAAGATTCATCCACGAGGATGAATAGCACTAGTGACAAGGGATCACCCTACCCAGTCCCTTGTGTGGATGAAAAGAAACCAATAGGCACCCCATTTATCAATACTAAGAATCCAATGCCCAATATGCAGGCTCTAATCCAATTACACCAACCTTTCGCAAATCCAAATTTATGCAAGACTTTGAGTAGAAAATCCCAATTTACCTTGTCATATGCCTTCATCATGTCAAGCTTGATGATAAAGTGTGATGATTTGTTACAATTAATAGAATGTAGTTCTTCATGTGCCACTAGAGCCCCTTCCATTGTTTCTCTATCTCGGACAAATCTACCTTGAGGCTATGATACGAGGCTTGGAATCAAATGATGCATTCTAAGATATATAGCCTTTGTGATAATATTATAAATGGTGTTGCATAAAGAGATCAGATGGAATTCTACAAATGATTTGGGTGTCTTGACTTTAGGAATGACGACTATGTTTGTGGTGTTGAAGTACTTTAACATGGATTTACTAGCCCTGGATTCTTCTATTACACCCAACAGGTCCCACCCAATCCAATCCCAGCATGATTAGAAGATTAAAGTAGTAAAACCATCTAAGCCAGGTGCTTTGTCTAGAGGTAAAGAGAAGACTACTTTTTTGAGTTCCTGAATTGTGAATGGCACCATTAGTTTCAAATTATCAACTTCTGTAACTATTGAAGGAATTGCTTGTAGGAGTTCATCCATTGGAGGGTCTATTGAACTGGGAAAAGACAAGGGGGCTAGCAAATTTTGGAAATATCTAACTCCTTCATCTTGTATGCTTTGAGGCTCAATTAGTAGATTGCCAGTTTTAGCATTATTAATAGAGAAAATGTGATTAACAACTATTTTTTGTTTTGATGAAGCATGGAAATATTCCGTATTCTTTCCCCCCTCCCGTAGCCATAATTCCCTTGATTTTTGTCTCCAATATTCCTCTTCTCTACTGCATATTTCTTCCCATTCCTGCAAGAGGTTTTTCTGAATGGTATAAGAGTCATTGTTCATTCCTTGTTTAATAATCTTGCTAAAGGTGGTTTCCAATTTTTTTCTTAACTGCTTCTTTTTCCTTAAAAATGTTTTTGAAGACCACTTCATTCCACTTCTTGATTCGTAGTTTGATATATTTTATTTTGTATGCAAACTGGTGCATTTTGGAACCCTCAGTGTTAGGTGCACTAACCCACCATTGTCTGATAAGGGGTAAGAAGGTTGGATGGCTTTGCATGAAGTATCCATGCAAGTTACCTAAATCTGAGAAACTTGATATCTTTTTGGACAACCTCATTCTTGATTTTGGATATCAAGTGCAACTACAAGGCCCTTTGACTTTTGACAACATGATTAAGCAAGCTATAAGAATAGATGCCTTTATGGTTAAAAAAGGGGAGTTAACTTTGATTAAGGACAATAAACAAGGGTTCTCCTCGAACAAGGATAAAGGAAAGGTTGTCAATAAAAATGGAGATGTGGTGAATGATGGAGTGGTGGATAGCGTGTCTATAAAGGCTTCTAAGTCTATTTTTAATCTCACCTCAAGTATATAAGCGGCTAAGGTTGTTGAAAAGAACACAATGAACAATCAACAAACTTCAAGATTTTCTAAGAATAAACCTTGGGCCTCTCGACCCAAGTGTGAATTCACCTCTCTTAGACATCCTCTTGATGTATTCTATAAGACTCTTATGTAGAATCAGATTCTCACTCCTTTGGAAAAGCATCTTTATGACCCACAACCCCGACCTCATTGGTGGAACGATAATGCCTACTATGACTACCACAAAAACATTAGTCATAAGACTTCTACTTGTCTTCAGTTGAAACATAAGGTTCAAGATCTAATTGATAATGGTGACATTGTTGTAGACAATCACAATAAGAATTTAGACCATCAGGCATTTAAAGATCCTTTCCCTCCTCATGAGAAAGGAGAGTCTTCTAAATATAAGAATACCAATGTGAAAGTTAACTATACATACACTTCTATTGATAGTGTCATCAACATGATTGAACCTATTGGAATTGAGTACTTTGATGTGATTACCATCAAGGGGAGTGGTGATGCTCCTAAATATAGAACTCCTTTCATCTTGTGTAGTTCATCATCTCATTTGTCTAAATCTAAACAACCTCAGGATTGTGCCAATGTTTTTACTCGATCCCATGGAAGAGTTGTTTTGAAGGGTCCTGACCCTCCTGCATCTGCTCCTAAACAAGCTACAGATAAGACCACTATAGGTCCTACCAATAAAGTTTCAAAATCAACCTGTGCACCTAAAATTGCTAGTTATAGCATCTTGGACCAACTCCAATGAACGAACACTCAGATTACCATTTTTGAGTTGTTGAAGATCTAACCTGCCCATAGGGAGATTCTGGATAAAGCCCTAGCTGAGGCAAATGTTCCCAAAGATCTTGATCTCGACCAGTTTCAATCTCTGGTGGATCATTTAACTTCACCTCATTATTTATCTTTCTCTGAAGAAGATGATCACTCTCTGAGTCATCCGCATAATGCTCCCTTGCACATAGAGGTCATGATAGGGCTCAAGCATGTTCATCACGTGCTTATAAAAAATGGTACTGGTCTCAATATCTATTCTGCCAAATTTCTTACCCAACTAGGTTATGAAGAGGATTGCATAGACTCACACAAAAAGATTACTATCAAAGCTTATGATGAAGAGGAATGGAAATCCCAAGGCTTAGTTATGCTACCTATCTATGTTTGTCCTATTGAGAGAGATGTTACTTTTCAATCCCTAGATATTCCTCTCACATACAATATCTTGTTAGGTAGGCCATGGATTTATGAGATGCAGGTTGTTCCATCTACATATCACCAGTGCATCAAGTTCCCATTTCACAGGGCTGAAGTGATAGTACCTGTAAATAAAAACTATTCTTGTAACATGCTCACACAGTTAGCCGATAGTCATGTTCCTTCTAATAGAGAACCTACAGAGTTCTATGATGCTAAACTAAGAGAGATGGAATAGACTCTAAAACTTAAGGACACTGGCATGGGAGGATATCAAATGGAGCCTGTGCTATCAGTAGCAACTCTCCCTCTATCTCCATGCTCTTATGGGAGACCTTCTAATTACTCTCCCCAAATGGTTTATGATGGCACCTTTGTGTGGGCCTCCACACCATTAGAAGATGAGGATGAAGAAAGAGATATCAAGGTCTAGATCTATAAGGGAAAAGAAACATCTGAAGCAACTACTCCTTCTCTAGAATTAGAGCAAGAGTCGTATAGCAAAGCCTTCAAGATCATGAAGCACTTCGGCTATAAAGGAAGTGGTCCCTTAGGGATGAATAGCAATGGCTTGTTGAAACCCATTGAAGCTACAGTTTACCGCACAAAAGAAACTTTCAGCTTAGGCTTCAAAAAGGTTCCCTTTCATCTAGGGATAAACAAGTTTGTGCCAGAACCTAAACCTAAATCAAAATCTAAACTAGGGCTTGAAGATACTATTGCAGAGGTAAATCCAGAGACCGGCTCTAAGGAGGACACTTTTCCATATTCTATTCCTCCTAAACTTGGTACACTCTTTGCAAAGCCAGATGAGCCTGTCATACCTGTCCATCTGGAAGGAATAGATAGCGATTCTAGTGAAACTGCTTCAATACATTAGTTCACATATGATCAATGGAAAGAAACTTTAAATACTAATCCCAACTACCAATACGAACAATATAGACCACCACACTTTCAAAAGTGGTTTGAGAAAGAATAACTTCAACAAGTTGTTAATGCCACAAGAGATGATGATGAGTCTGATGGTACAACTAGTGCTAATAGAATTCCCACATCAAGTACTGATTCCCATAAGTATGAATTTGACACTTTGTCTGATGCTACTTGTGATAAAGATATAGACATGGTGCATACATTTGAAAAATTGTCCTCTACTTCTAATGTTGGGTCTCATAGGGATTCAAATTAGACACCATTGGTGTTAACTTGTCCTCTACTTCTAACATTGGGTCTCATAGGGATTTGAACACTCCTTTGGATGAAATCACTCCAGGTCTTGACTTACTTTTCCACACTTTTGATGGTTATACCATGAATGCAGTTGAACCAACCATTACTCCTCTCTCACTCAAAAATCTTGATCTGATAAAATGGAACTCCTCCTCCTCGTCCAAGGAAGTCCTAATGTTCTAGAATGATTACACTCTAGCTTGTTACCTCCATGCTATTAAACCTGTAATTTCCTCCACCAGCGAATGTAGTGTCAGCATGATGGATGCATATATCAAGTATCTTAGTCAAAAAATTAAAAGAAGAAAAAATAGAATCTCTGATGGTGAAAACCACATTGTGGCAGTATCAGAGCCAAAAATAGTAAACATAAAAGATGTATTTGCAGGTGAAAACCTCTCCGAGGCACCCAAGGATGAGATAATTGATATGCTCCCAAGCCACTTTCAAGAGAGATCATCAGCATTGATAGAGATGACATAGCCAGTGAATTTGGGTACAAAGGCTGGTCCACAAATCATTCATCTAGCAAAGTCATTGTCTACAAAAGAAAAGGAAGATTTCACTAGCTTCTTTCAAAGAAATAAAATAAACTTTGCATGGACCTACTACAATATGCCTAGACTGGACCCCAATTTGATCATGCATCATCTATCCATTGCACCAGGTGTCAAACCTAACAAACAGAAGCTTTGAAAGATGCATCCTCACGTGGCACTTTTAGTAAAAGATGAACTAGAAAAACTCCTCAAGGCTGGCTTCATAAGAGCAATTGATTATGTTGAATGGATTTCAAGCATTGTTCTAGTCACCAAACATGATAAATCCATTCGGGTGTGTACAAACTTCTAAGATTTAAATAAGGCATGTCCCAAAGATGACTTCCCACTACCAAATATTGACATGATAGTGGACATGACAATGGGTTATGAGATGTATTCCCTAATGGATGGCTTCTCTGGCTATAATCAAATAAAAATTGTGCTAGAGGATCAAGAAAATACCACTTTCACATGTGCTTGGGGCACTTTCTTATAGAATGTCGTGCCCTTTGTGCTTAAGAATGCTGGAGCAACATATCAGAGAGCTGTCACTACTATTTTCCATGATATGATGCATAAATCTATGGAGGACTATGTGGATGATACCTTAGCCAAAAGTATGTAGTGAAAAACTCATCTTGTAGATTTGGGTCCCATTCTTGACCGCATGGAACAATTTAGTCTCAAACTTAATCCAAAGAAATGTGCATTCGGCGTCACTTCCAGAAAACTCTTGGGTTACATTATTTCAGCTAAGGGCATAGAGGTTGATCTAGAAAAAGTACAACCTATTATGGAAATGCCTCCACCTAAGAATATCAGTCAAATGAGGGGACTTCAAGGAAGGCTATAGTCTATCTGGCACTTCATTTCATATTTTCCTGACAAGTCACAACCATTCACTAAAACTTTGCATAAGGGTGTGACGTATGAATGGAATGAGGAATGTGACAAAGGACTCACTCAAATTAAATATTATCTTGCAAATATACTTATATTGATGCCTCCTATCCATGGAAAGTTTCTTATACTCTACATCTCACCCATGAGCACATCTTTGGGAGCTCTCCTAGCTCAAGAAGATCAAAACAATAAAGAGAGCCATTTATTATATTAGTAGGACATTGGTCTCTTATGAAATGAATTACTCTGTCATTGAAAAGGCTTGCTTAGCAGTAGTGTTTGCATCAAAAGATTTGTGACATTATATGCTCACTCACACTACGAAGCTCATTGCAAAAATTGATCCACTAAAGTATTTACTGAGTAAGGCTGCCCTCATGGGTAGATTAGCTAAATGGGTTATGATACTCAATGAATTTCACAGAGTATGTCAAAAGAAAAGATATCAAAGGGAAAGCAATTGCTAATCAGTTGGTAGAAGCTCCTCTGAAAGATCACCAACCTTTAAACATTGAATTCCCAGATGAATCCATCATGCTTCTTACACATCAATCTTGGAGCATATTCTTTGATGGATCATTGACTCAATAATGATTAGGTGCAGGCATTCTATTTATAACACCTCAAAGATACTCATTGCCTAAGGCTTATAAGATGTTGTTTCCTTGCACAAATAGCATTGTTGAATATGAAGCTCTCATCAATAGTATGAAGATATCCATTGAATGATGTGTGGATGAGGTCAAAGTCTTTGGAGACTCTCAGTTAGTCATCAACCAAGTTAATGATATCTATCAAACAAAGGATGACAAGCTAGTGCCCTACAAATGAATGGTGGATGATCTCAAACAATATTTTGCACACATTTCCTTCCAATAAATTCCAAGGGAAGATAATAAAGTAGCTGATGCTATGGCCACTCTTGCTTCATTGTTACAAATGCCATAAAATGATTTCAGACATGAATTTTTGGTGGAGACTTTATGCTACCCAGCCTATGACATGCCAGAATCCAGGATGATCTATTCAATCATTGGACATGAGTCATCCCGCTACCACCACATCTATTCCTATCTCTGTGACCAAATCATTCCTAACACCTACACTTGAAATGAAAAACATCACCTAATTCATATTGCTTCACGGTATGTCATCATAGAAAATGACTTGTATAGATGGGGACTAGACAGTACCCTCCTTAGGTTTCTAGAACCCGATGAGTCCAAGCGTGTGTTAGCTGAGGTACACAAAGGTATCTTTGGGTCTCATTCGAGTGGTCTCACATTAGCGCATATGCTTATTATAGTTGGTTACTACTGGCCCGATATGGAGAAAGAAGCTGCTCAATATGCCAAGGCTCATAAGTAGTGCCAATATCATGGGAATCTGATCCATGCTCTTGCTAAAGAACTTATCCCTTTCATTAGTTTTTGGCCATTTCAGAAATGGACCTTTGACTTGGTAGGAAAGATTCACCCGTCTTCTTCCAAAGGGCACAAATTCATCATCACTGCTACTAATTACTTTACCAAATGGGTTGAGGTGGTCCTTTTGACTATAGCTGATGGCAATTCCATGCCTATGTTTATACTGAACTATATCATTTGCAAATATGGTATACCCTCATCAATTATTACTGACAATGGGAGACAATTCAAGAACAAGGACCTAAAAGAGTTATGCACCAAATTTAGGATCATTCAACATTTGGTCATCTATCTATTATTGTTAGGGTAATGGACAACTAGAAGCTTCTAATAAGACAATTCTCAAAATCTTGCATAGAATAGTTCATAAATCTGGTAGGGACTAGCACCTCCAGATAAATATGGCCTTGTGGGCCTACAGAATGAGTTTTCAGACACCAATGGGGGCCATGCCCTTCACTTGGTCTATGGAGAAAATGTAGTATTGCCTACTAAGGTTGAGATTCCTATATTGTGAGTCTCTTTGAGGGGCCTCATCACTGATGAAGAAAATAGAATATCCTAGCTACAAGAGTTGGAATTACTCGATGAATGTCAGAGGTGGCGTTCGATCATCTCCAAGAATACTAGAAAAGAATGTCCAAAGCCTACAATAAGAAAGTCAGACAAAGGGAATTCTAGGTGGGTGATCTCATCCTCAAAGAAAACCCCCAAAATCAGCAACAACGTGTCTAGAAAGGGAAGTTTGAACCAAACTGGCTTGGTCCATACATTGTTACTGCAGCATTTGGGTTTGACACATATAAAATCTCCACCACTAAAAGAGATAAACTCAAAGAGCCAATCAACGCTCTTCATCTAAAGAAGTTCTAAAACTAACATTCTCTGCATGCTCTTGTACATATTTATTGATCCTAAAAAAATCCAAGAAAAGGATATATTGTCAAAAATCCTAAAAATTACAAAATGTCCTTAAAAAAATGATCATCTTAGTGAAAACTTGGCAAATAGGCACTTTGATATATCTATTATCCTAGTGAAAACTTGGTAAATAGATGCCTTGATAATACTAAAAAAAAATACAAAATTTGAAAAATACAAAAAAAATGAAAATATCAAAAAGTCAAAAGAATAAGAAAAAGAGAAGTACAAAAAAAATTGAAAAAGAAGAAGAATGTGCCATTGATGAAAACCTAGTAAACAGGCGTCATGGTAGAAAAAAATAGAATCTATACCAAGATGGTGAAAACCTGGTAAATAGGTGCCTCTTGTTTCCTCAAGCTACATCTCATCTCGGCACCGTTTGGCTCAACTAGTTTGCTTGTTAGCTTTAGTTTGCTTTCCACACTGTCCTGCTTTAGCTTGTTTCCTGCTTTAGTCCATTTCCTACTTTGGTTTTCTAGCTCATGCTTTCACTTTCAGTTATTCCTCAAGATTTTTCTCGACTCTTCATGGATTAGAACTGGTCACACTTGGGGGCACCTTCCTAGTCTAGGGGGGACATTGTCCTATCACTTTCAAAGATGCTTTCTTACATCAGTCACCAGTGGTTCTCACAGTGTCTACCTACTGATACCTAGCTCTCACTTGCATCTCTCTTTGAGGATCCCTCTACATCAGTCACCAGTAGTTCTCACCATGTCTTCCTACTAATGTTTTGCTTGTATCTCCTGAGATTTCTCTTCTTGAGGATCTCTCTTGTATTAGTCACCAACATTTCTCACTGTGTTTTCCTGCCAATACTTGTTTCGCACTTCGATATCTCCTTGAGACCTTATGTCTCTCACAACAATCACTAGTGGTTCACACTATGTCTACCTACTATCGCTATCCAGTTGTGATTCTTTGTGTTGTACTTTTGATCTGACTTTGATCTGCTTAAACACAAACTTAAACTAAAACTAAAACTAGATTTGTAGTTCTCTGAAGCATGCTAAGCTTTTTGTTTGAGTGCTTGTTCTTTTTCTTTATGTTTTCTTTCTTTCTGCTTGGTGGTTTAGTTCCAATGATCTAAAGAATCCATCTAAGAGGGGTGTCCAATGTGAGAGCCTTCATCTCATGTTGGATGGCCATGTGTACCTTGACTCCTTTTATATGGACACTTTGGTGATTTTGGTTCTTCTCCTTGTCTTTTGAGTGACTTCTTTCTACTACAAGTGAAATTGCAAATGCTCATCTTGCTAAGTGAATGTAAGGGTCACTACGAGCATCTTTGAAATGCTTATCTTTCACCTAGTAAAAAGAAGGAAATCCTATGTGTTTGGCATGTTTGTATGCAAGCAAAATTCTCATCATTCTAGAAGCTATGCTTTAATGCTTATGTTAACTTGCTAAATCAAAAGGAATAGGTGTTCAGGTCATTCTGGCTTCTTGTGCCTTAATGCTTACATATCATTCTGACAAATCTAAGACTTATGTCATATTCATATTCTTAGGATAGTGATATATCAGTGAGGGTTGTATGGCATCTTGCGATCATCCATACCTAAAGGCTCTATGATGACAAAGTGATGAGTCCAACAACTAAATCCTAGGGTTGCGTCTAGCTTAGGCTTGCATTTTCATTCTAGGCTTGCATTTTTCATTCTAGGCTTGCATTGAGATGATGTTTTGGTGCTCTCTTGATTGTCTTCTTATCAAAGATTCTCATCTTTTGTCCTGAGTTCCTCTTGGCTGCACAAGTGTCTGGTCCTTGTTCTCGATCTGCAAATATCTTTTTGATTAGTACTTGTCATATATTGTGAAATCCTGCATAATATGGTTAGTACCACATTCATTGCACTATCATAAATCCATATACATGCATTTACATATCCATCACATGTGCATCCATTATAAGCATAACTCAAATCATACATTACATTTTGCATTTCATTCACTATATGCATACATTCTATCATTTCATTCATTGCATATCCATATACCATTATAAAATGAAACATTGCATATTCATATCATAAATGAAAACATGTGCATCTCATAAATATCTAATCCATACATCTAAATAATATAGGAAACATCTCATAAACATCAAATATATCAAGCAATATATCAACAAGTACAATGATGTCAAAATGTCCCTCTCATATATATAACGGTCGAGTCAATGTCATGTACAAAAGAGGGTACTACTCGAGCACAGTATCAAAAATGGGCTACAACAATAATATATACATCATGACCCACTGCCACCTAGAGGAGGTGGAGGTGGAGGATCCTATTGTGCTGGTGCCTATGGATGAGGCATGGGTCTCTAAGGAGGTGCTTGTGGTGGTTCCTGTAGTGGAGGTCCCTGTGGCACTCTGGCATACTCAAAAAATGGAGGCACCTGCTCTGATAGATCTAGAACAACCCTTACATATGTTGCATAGTAGTAGGCTACCTGAGTAGCCTCATATCTAGTCTCTAGTCATGATCATTCTAGCTCCTCTCACAGCTCTCTAATCTCTCACTCTCGCTCAGCTACACAAGTCTCCTATATGATGACTCATGTGTGGTAGTCATCTCTCTCACACTATACTTGATTGACCCTCTCTTGGCTCTTCCTGACAACCTCTTGTAGTTGTGGTTTCTGTGCTCCTATAGGAACATCTACCATCTATGTATCCTCATGCACCTATGCCTCCTTGTCTGGAGGCATTTGTTGTGAAGTGTACCCTGAACTCTACCTCATGGATCTCTACTGAGATCCACTGCTCCTGACACCTGTGTCTAACCCCATGGTCCTAGGAGGGATGTCCACCTATCTTGTCTGAGGCCTCAATACTCTCTACCTAGGCCATTGTAGTGGTACTTGTTGCTACTGTTGTTGAGGTCCCTACTGTGGTATCTGCTGCTAAGTAGGTACCTACTACTACGCAAGCTCCTCCTATGGAGGCTACTACTCTACTCTCTGCCCCATGCCAGTAGGATCTATAAACCTAGGGAATGGGTGCACTAATAATTGGTCTCTATAATGCAGGCATCATCCATGCATTGGTGACATCCACCATGTAATCCCATTTTGCAACAAGTACCCTAGCCTCAATAGTGCACCTAACTGGATCTAGCCTAGGGTGCCACCCCTTCTTCACCTCCTCAGTGAAGTGGGCATAGGGGCAGTACTCTTGGGAGATGTCCTACTGTCTCCTGAACTGACACGTCACTCATGTAAGAAGGAAGTGCTTGATAACAGAAACACTATGCCTGATCACTGATTGTGAGATGAACATATGTGATAGCTCTCACCAAGCATCATCCCATAGCTCAATAGCAATCCATGGTCTCCACACAACCACTGCCATGTCATCAATCTATTCGTGTCACTGCTCTATCTTACCCAGCAATGGCTAAGTCATCAGACTAGTGTACCTATATATATATATGACTCCAACTACTGCCGTGTATCATGGAAAATCAACCTACAAATAGGGAGATGCTCCTTGGCATAGATCTAAAGAACAAAGACACCTACCACCATAGTCCTTTCATTTTGATATGTGATCTCATGAAGCTCATGGTACATCTGTGCAAGCATGCACTCACCCCATCCAAATCTGACTGTTGGTCTCACCAGCATCCCCTGTAGCATAAATCCCCATCTGCACTCAAGACCATGTTGACCTTGATCAAGAACTAGATAACAGCTTAAGAAGTAGGCTAGGATGACCGCTAATCCATGATGAGCTCCATATCGGTGAATCAAATCCTCCCAAGTGATGGCCCGACCCATCACAAAGTCATCATGAAATATGGCCCTCAATGCTAGTGTACCTACCTGTGGCTGAACATCATACTCTACTCAAGCATCATGGAAGGGGACCCTTAGTATCTGATAGATGTCCTTGGGAATGACTTTCATCTCCCCAATTGGCAAGTGAAAGGTTTTTGTCTCCGAATGGAAACGCTCTACAAGTGCACCCTGAAGACCATGATTTACCGAATGTCAAGTATATCACACAAGTAGCTCAGTCCTGGCCCATCAATGTGAACACTCTTAGCATTTGTCAGTCTCTGGACTAGTGTAGTGATGGCAGGGTGATGTGACTAGAATGCAACATCAGGAAGGTCAACCTGCAAAGCAAGCAATGATATTGGATCAATATCTCAACATGATGGTTTCTCAAAGTAATAATAGCAAATGAGGCTACACATCTATCCTAAAAGGACTCTGGAATGTTTTAATCAGCTGGTTCTATGTGAAATTGGATGAAGATTCTAAGCACTGTAGCAGTTTCCCACATGAGGAAACTATTCCCTCATGTGAGATAGGATCTCTTCTTGCAAAAAAAGGAGAAACTTCGCATGACACAAGCTTTCACTTTGCATGAGTCTTTATGCAGGCCCCAAGCGAGGAAGCCCTAGGCTGCATGAGGAAGCCATTTCCTCACATGAAGGGTCACCTAGGCCGGCGCAAGGAAACTATTTCTTCATGAGAGATTGGAAGAACATGCCCTAAAAGTTGTCAAATCTAGCCTAAATCGACCTAGAAAGCAGTACAACTTAAAATGCAACTAGGATTATCGACTACTCACAGGTGGGTCATACTCCGACGGCCGGGTGTGTCATCAGGAGTGCTTGAAATGGTGTGTGTGCACATGAAATCCTTCCATCTTGTACATAGCTCTCAAATCACAAGAAGACAAAGTGAATAATGATTTGAAAATGACCACTCCAGGGCTTATATAGCTTTTGACCTGATTTCAAAAGTGCTCTATTTTGCACAAAAATCATACCCTTGGCTAAATCGACCATTGTAAATCCATTTTCATGATCAAAATTGAAATCTAATATCTTTAGATGGCTCAAAATCATGTTTTAAATTTTGGAATCCTTTTGTATTGGAAGCTTGTGCAGTCATTCTTTTGGCATCATTTTCCTGCCAGATTCTCCTCTCTTCATCATGTTCTCAAGATCTTCAATCTTTTCATCTAAAGTCAACTCAAGTCAAATCTAGTCAACCATGGTCAAAATTGGTCAACAAGACCTCTTGATCATTTCAAATTGCTTCTACATCTTCTCAGTGCTTCCTTAATCTACTTTGAACTCTTCTAGATCTTCAATCTTATCTTATCTACAACATCTTGTTGTTAATGATCTTTCTGACTTGTCATCTTTCGATTTCGCTCCCAAGGGGGTAGGATGATTGCATCATTGAATCTTGTCGAATCAATTCTTGAATTAGTCCGATCTAAATCAACAATTCTCATTGCTATGGGCATCTTTGTGCCTCACATCTTGTTATCTTGTCATCTATCTTTTAGGTATCTGAGCAACCTAACTCAGATCCTCAAGGATCAAGCTTTGTTCTAGAGATGGTTCTTGAAGTCTTTTAGGTATTGGGGCAATCTAAACCTAATTCTTGAGAGTTAAGCTTCATTTTGGAGATGGCTCTCAAAATCTCTTTTGGACCGTTATTTGGGCATCTAACCTAGGTCTTGGAGGGCTAACCTTTGTATTGGGGCAATCTAACCCCAATTCAAGAGATAGTCCTAAAATCTTTATCAATCAGTATTGGGGAAATCTAACCCTAATTTTGGTTCTCTTTTGGACCATTATCTAGGCAATCTAACCCAGGTCTCAGAGGGCTAACCTTCGCATTGGGCTAATCTAACCCTAATTTTGGAGATAGTCCTGAAATCTTCATCAATCGATATTGGGGCAATCTAACTTTGATTTTAGTTCTCTTTAGACCGTTGTGTTTGCAATCTAACTTAGACTTCAGAGAATCATGCTTCCTTCTAATCGGTGTCTTGGTAATCTAACCTAAACTTATGAAATCTTCTCTTATTTTTCACATCAGACTATTCTTTGAATCAACGTGTTGTTAGCACATCAATTCAAAGAGGGGAAAATGTAATACCCCAAAATTGGCACCTTACAATTTTAATCAATTTTGGTGCATTCCTTGAAATTTTGCATCATCGAAGTCCTACTTTGCTAGGCAATTTTATCTCTCCTACCTAACTTTATTTGACTAGATGTCAATTGCAAAAAACCCTAATTTGCATTAATCTCACACTATAATTAATTCCTAAGTCTTTAACTTTATTAGCTAAATAATCCCTATGATAAATTAACTTAATTCTAAAGTTCTAAGTGCTTTAAATTAAATTAAAATCCACCCCCTTTAGCTTATACCCAATAAAGGAATTAATAATTACTTAATTATTTGAATGGACACCTTTATATGAATTAATAATTCAAATTACTTGAAGGGTCACCCATATGTGGCAATAATACATTCTTTTAATTAAGTAATTCATGAATATTTATCTCAAAGGCAAATGAAGAGTCCATAATTTCATTTCAAGAACCTCTTCATTCTCTCCCTGGGTTTGCCTATATTATGAACCTTCTCCTTTATTCAAAAAAAAAGGCAATTTGGAGACTAACTAAACTATAGTTGATTTTAGTGTTAACTATCTTCATATTTTCATGCTTTCATTGTAATTAGCTTAAATCTCATTTAGTATTATTTGCATCTCCACTACTAGCATATTTTTCTTATTGCTATTAGTTTAATTGACACATTTCTTTCAAGTTCTTTGTGTAATTGCATCTTCATTCTTAGATTAATTTTCCTTCTTGTTCATCTTTCAAGCTTTCAAAATCCTTCATATTAGCTTGGTCTTTCGGTTGTTGGCTCTCCAATCTGAGAGTAATTTAACACCCCAACTAATTAGGAGGCAACAGGTCGATTCACCATGAATTTGTGAATTGAGTATTTGATACCCATTTTCATAATTCAATTTGTAAGCAATGACTATGTTGTGTCTGTGGATGGAGTAGAGGTCCACGTTTAGCTATAAACACTTGTCACCACTCTAAAAAACTTTTATCTTTTCCTCTCATTCTTGGGAAAGCCAAATCTTTCCATAATGATATAGTAATCTTGATTGAATATTTATCTTTTCATTATTTCTATGGAGATACACCAAATCAAACCTCCTAGTTTGAATCTTATCATATGCCACATTAGCTTTCAAATCAGCATTAAGTTTACCACCTCCTTGCCAAGTTACGATTCCATTCGATTTGACAGCCAGGTTAGCCAAGGCATCAATCATCCCATTAGCCTCACGATATACATGTGAAATAAGTACTTCTTGTAAAGTTTTAATAATTATAAGAACCTCTTTAATAATAGCTTTGATTGTCCAACAAGGTTTAGATTTACCCTTGATGCAATCTAAAATGTTCATTGAATTCCTTTCCATCTAGACTTTATTATATTTATCTGAATCAATAATTTTTAAATTCTAAAGGATACCTACTACTTTTGCCACATGGTTAGACTAAATACCAATGGGGAGGGCCAATGTAGCAATACAATTATCCACATCATCCCTAGTCATGTTGCCACACCCTATAGGGCTCAGATTTACTTTAGAAGCCCTGTCAAAATTAACCTTGATCCAACCTTTGGGGGGAGACAAATATGAAACATTTTCTTGCTCTAACATAGAGGCATTGAGGTCCTTGTTAGTGTTAAATTTGGATCAAGAATGTATGGCCTTTAAATTTTCTATATTAACTCAATATATATATAAATATATTGTAACAATAATTTGCAAATATATCTAAATTATATTACTGTTCTGCAAATTGGAGAAGAGAGAGACTTGTATTATTTTGTATTTAGTGGTTAAATGAAACAACACACTTCTCATATATATACAAGAGTGCATGGTATAATTTGATGAGGTGTGACTTATTCATAAGTCATGACCCATCAATTATTCCTAACATAATTTAAAACTTAATGTGCATTGTTTACCTTTATGCACAGGGAATGAGTTATATAAGAATTCCAAACTATTGGTTAGCAAACAGTTAAACCCAATAGGTATCGGGTGTCCTAAATTAAAGCAATCGATATTTTTAATAACATGTGCTGAGTATAACATGTGTTGTGTATAGACAATCTGCATGTGTAGTATTACCATAGCTCATTATCATTGATAGTTATTGGTTTAGTTAATAGGGGTAGGAGACCTGATAACTATTGGGTATTTCCAATCACATTTATTTTATCAACTGTATATTGATATATATAATTATATCATTATTATTATGTATATCAATATGCATATATGTATCTTATATTGTTTCATAACAATATTATTAATTTAATGATGTTTATCTAATTCAATTTTATAAGGAGATAACATTAAATATGTATATTAATATATATATATATATAGTAATACTATCCATTATTATTATATATATTTATATATTATTTATTTATTTATCTTCTCATAATATTAAGATCATTTTATCTGCTCAAAGCTATAAACATCAACATTCCCTCTTAGCTAGGGAAGATAAAATGTAACTCACAATAAGTTCATAAATTGTGAGAGTTAGTTCCCAGGTGGATTGCCTCTATCAGCGATTCTATTCATAGTTCCCAGGTGGATTGCCTCCATTGGCGATTCAATCCACAAGCTCCTGTGTGGATTGCCTCAATCGGTGATTCTATCCACAAACTCATGAGCTAAGGTGTGGATTGCCTCTATCGGTGATTCTATCCACAAGCTCCTGTGCAGATTGCCTCCATTGGCGATTCTATCCACAACTCATGAGCTTCAGAGTGGATTGCCTCTATTGGTGATTCTATCCACAACTCATGAGCTTTAGAGTGGATTGCCTCTATCGGCGATTCTATCCACAAGCAAGATATATATATTACAAAAGAAAAATTATTGCAAGATCATCATCTTCCAATAATTTTAACAAATAGAAGTGACAAATCATTTGGAAGTCATCACTTCCTTATGATTTACATAGGGCCCATAATTATAAAATAACATTAACATACTAATCAATAATCATTACAAGTTTACCTTAGAAGTGTTTCACCTTCAATAGTGAACTCCCTCTCAATCATAAGGTATCTTGAATTCCATTTAGAGAAAGCATTTCTATGAACATACATTTGATTTATTTACTTCAGCAAGGGAAGCTTGCATTCTAAGTCTATCTGGATAGTTTCTTGCGCTATGACCATATTTGTCACATCTAAAACATTGCATTGAAGAGTAGTCTCTTGGTTTCTTGAACGGTTGTTGATCATATGTCTCCTTGCCTTTTTTTCTTTTTTGAACCAATGACGAGAGCCTGAACATCTTCTTTAGTGGATTCTGAGACTCCTCTTGATTTTAGGTTGTACTCTTCTTGAATGCAATCAGCTTTTAGTCGATCAAATTTGGGGAGTTTGGTGCGAGCAATTACTCCTTGTCTAAAGTTTTCCCTTGAGATAGGGAGCCCATTTAGAGTTATCATCGATAACTCCTTGTTATCATAAATGTGACCAATAGAAGAGAGTTGATTCCTTAATTCTGTTATCCTCATAAAATATGAGGTGATAGTCTCTCCTATACTCATTTTAATATTAGAGAGTTGATTTTTAAGAGTAAGAATTCTGCTAGTGTTGTTGATCTCAAACATGTTTTCCAGGGCTTTGAACATGTCATAAGCAGAGTCTAACTTTGAGATGATAGGTAGTAGATGATTTTTCACTTCATCCACTAATAATTCCATTGCTCTAGTATTATCTTTTTCCCATTTATTCTTGTCATCATTTTCATGAGGTTTACGAGGATTCTCTGTTATTGTCTTCAAGTCATTCTTCCTTAATACCAACATCATTAGAAGTTTCCATGATTCAAAATCAAAGGCACCTTCAAGTCTGTCTTCTAGTCTCATTCCATTTTCCATTCTGAGATTTCCAAAAAATCTGATCTTGATCTTCCTTCAATCTAATCGGAATTTCGTACAAGCATTTAGGCTTCAACGAAAGAACCTGGCTCTAATACCATGTTAAATTTGGATCAAGAATGTATGGCCTTTAAATTTTCTATATTAACTCAATATATATATATATATAAATATATTGTAACAATATTCTGCAAATATATCTAAATTATATTAATGTTCTACAGATTGGAGAAGAGAGAGACTTGTATTATTTTGTATTTGGTGGTCAAATGAAATAGCACACTTCTCATATATATTCGAGATGCATGGTATAATTTGATGAGGTGTGACTTATTCATAAGTCACGACACATCAATTATTCCTAACATAATTTACAACTTAATGTGCATTGTTTACCTTTATGCGCAGGGAATGAGTTATATAAGAATTCCAAACTATTGGTTAGCAAACAGTTAAACCCGATAGGTATCAGGA
>BSBK01012133.1:55000-56787 GCA_027943335.1 Chamaecyparis obtusa | reverse complement strand
CGAGAGATCATATGTTTGACAAAAAATAATTTTAGCTAGAAATACTCAAATTCAGGTGTGCTGATAAGTTGTCCTAAAACATGACACAACATTGTGCTTTTACCCTGGTTTCTAATTGAGTCTAATTAGGTCATAGTTGGTCCTAATAGGTCCTAATAGGTCATATTGGTCTAATTAGTCCTAATTGGTTCTAATTGGTTCTAATTAGTTATAATTAGTCTTAATTGGTCCTAATTAGTCCTAATTGATCTAATTGGATCTAATTGGATCCTATTGGTCCTTATAGATCATGTAAATGGATCTATTGGTCCTAAAAGGTCCTAATTAGTCCTAATTAAATTCTAATAGGTCATATTAGATCCTAATTGGGATCTAATTGGTCCTAATTGGTTCTAATAGGATCTAATTGGAGGTCTAATTGGATCTAATTGGTTCTAATTGAGTCTAATTAGGTCCTAATTGGTTCTAATAGGTCATATTAGGTCCTAATTGGATCTAATAGGTCCTAATTAGTTTAATAAGTCATATTAGGTCATAATTGGGTCTAACTGGTTATAATTGAGTCTAATTAGGTCCTTACTTGGTTCTAATTAGGTCCTAATTAGTTCTAATTGGTCCTAATTGGTTCTAATTAGTCCTAATTGGTTCTAACTGGTTCTAATTAGTTCTAATTGATTCTAATTGGTCCTAATTAGTCCTAATTGGATCTAATTGGATCCTAATAGGTCCTAAAAGGTCATAATTGGATCCTATTGGTCCTAATAGGTCCTAATTAGTCCTAATTGGATCTAATAGTCATTTTAGGTCCTAATTGGATCTAATAGGTCCTAATTGGTTCTAATAAGATCTAATTGAGTCTAATTGGATCTAATTGAGTCTAATCAGGTCCTAATTAGTTTCTAATAGGTCATATTAGGTCCTAATTGGTTTTAATAGGTCATATTATGTCCTAATTAGATCTAATTGGTTCTAATTGAGTGTAATTAGGTCCTAATTGGTTCTAATTGAGTAGATAATTAGGTCCTAATTAGTTCTAATTGGTCCTAATTGGTTCTAATTAGTCCTAATTGGTTCTAATTAGATCTTAATTGAGTCTAATTGGTCCTAATTGGTTCTAATTAGTCCTATTGGTTCTAATTGGTTCTAATTAGTCCTAATTGGTCCTAATTTGTTTTAATTGCTTCTAATTGGTTCTAATTGGTTCTAATTGGTTCTAATTAGTTCTAATTTGAGTCTAATTGGTCCTAATTGAGTCTAAATAAGGTTTGAAATTGTTCTAATTAGTTCTAATTGGTTCTAATTTATTGTAATTGAGATTGATTTGGTTCTAATAGGTCATATTAGGTCCTAATTTGTTCTAATTGATTCTGATTAGGTGCTGATTGGTTCTAATTAGGTGGACTAATAGGTCCTCTTAGTCCTAATTAGTCCTAATAGGTTCTAATTTGTTCCTAATAGGTCCTAATATGTCCTATTAGGTCCTAATTAGTCCTAATAGGTCCTAATAGGTCCTATTAGATCCTAATTAGTCCAAATAGGTCCTATTAGGTTCTAACTGGTTCTAATTAGTTCTAATTGGTCTTGATTGGGTCTAATTGGTCTTAATTGAGTCTAATTAGTTGCGAATTTATTGTAATTGAGTCTAGTTGGGTTCTAATACATCATATTAGGTCCTAATTAGTTCTAATTGAGTCTAATTAGGTGCTAATTGGTTCTAATTGATTCTAATTGGGTCCTAATAGGCCCTATTAGTTCTAATTAGTCCTAATAGTTCCTAATTAGTCCAA
>BSBK01012133.1:0-50000 GCA_027943335.1 Chamaecyparis obtusa | reverse complement strand
GATTTGATGATATGAGGATGAAATAAGGTAAAAACATTACACATTACAGTAATTGAATCAAGGAAGTTGTCAATGCTATCTGAGGTGTGGGAGGTGATATTGATGAAGACACTAGTAAAATTCTTAGAACCTTACTGCCAATATATGCTATTAGAATCTCTGCAATTCATGAAATGAGATCTACACCCAACAATGTTCTTACACTTGATATTCTAATCAGCAAGTTGACTACTTTTGAGCTGAAAAACTATGATAACAGTATCGTACCGAGTGTTGAGTCTATGTTTATGTCATCTTTTAAAATTAGAATGTCTAGCAATAAACATAACATAAAAAATGAAAGTGACAATGACAGTGAAGATGGACTTGATGATCTTGAAGTACCTATGGCTAGGAGACTTTAGAAAGGTAAAGGAAGGTATAAAGGAAAGTTACCTTTAGCATATTTTAACTATAAAGAAATTTTCCATATTGTAGCTAGATGTCCTAATAGGAAAGATGGTGATAAAGACAATGACCGATCTGCTGATAGAAAGTTTGACATAAGAGATAACTGAGAACATGGAGGAATCTAACAGTATGACAGAATGAACAATTGAGACAACAAAGATAAAGGAAAGAAAGATTGTTACCTAGTTGGAGATGATACTGTTGATACCAACACCGACATTGATGAAGACATTGAGGTGGTATTCATAGCTATGAAAGAAGATTCAGAAGAAGAAGAAAGGTCTATTGAAACAAAACTTATATCTAAAGTTATAAATAATGATACATGGGTTATTGATAGTGGATGTACACATGATATGACTAGCGAGTAGGAAAAATTTGATTATCTTGAACACTATAGTGGAGGATCTGTTAAAATAGGTGTATCATCTTAAAATGGAAGCACTTCCATGATAAGAACATTTAGCCCTCTGAGTGAGTGGTCTAGGGTCATGTTAAGCACCTTGATCAGGTCTTTTGTTGAGTCTGGCTTTCTCCCTCTATTCTACTTCTTTGTCGACCTGATTTCACTATCTTTCTACATTTCCTATCACTCTCAATTGAGGTCCTGAGGTTTTTGACCTCAAGGTCAAAGATGACCTTGAGGGTCAATGATGACCTTGACCCTAACCTAGGTCAAGGATGACCTCAACCCTAACCTAGGTTAGGGTCTACCTCATCCTTGACCCAAGGTTCAAATTTTAGGTTCCCAAGATTTCTGGATGTTGAGTTTTAGAAAGATTTATTTTCCCACTTCCGCGTTGGCCATTTTAGGTTTTGGAATGGTAAATCCTTAAATTTCATTTTATATGGGTCCATTTCTAGGGGTTAATGTTAATTGGGATTTAATTTCCCAATGTTAGCCTTCTCTAGAGGATTGTACCCTAGATCACTAATAAAAGGAAGCCTTCCTCTCCCATTTTCTAACCCATCATATCATCACTTGACAAGCTCTCAAGCACTCAAGAAAGATCAAGAAAGCATTTCATCAAGCACTTTCAAGGAAGCATTCATTTCCTCTTCTCTATTCAAGTTCTCCATTGAAGGTCAATGATTCAAGCATTCAAGCCTTTGAAGAGATTTAGCTCAAGCATTCAAGATTAATTATTTAAACCCTAGATCTAGCCATCATAATGGTGTGATCTTCCTTCAAGATCCTTTGTTCATCCTCAAGAGCCATTCATTCTTCCCTCAAGGTGGATATCAAGCATACAATCATGGAGGTTTAGATTTACATTATTATGTTCAAGCTTTCATATCAATATACTTGATTACATTTGAAATACAATTGCATATCTATTGAATTGCATAGCTTCATTGTTAGATCTATTTCTATTACTTGCTAGCATTCTCCATTTCAATTTCATTATTAAGGTTGATTCTAAACCGGGGTTTAACCAAGGAAAACCCCTCAAACAACAAACAAAAACCTTCTTTTTCTTATAGGTATAGGTGCAGAACTATGGATATGAGCTTGGATCTAGATACCCTTTTCAAAAAACTTCTGAGATCTGGGAACAAAGTGAAGGATGAACTTCAAAATCCTAAAGTAGTATTTGACCTTTTATCGGGGTCAAAGAGTGCTCACTGTCAAAAAGATAAAAGTTTTATGGGTTTTCTTCATCTCAACATTTCCAGTCCAAAACAAGTTGTAGAATTGCCTGAAACTGTACAGAGATATTAGAAATTGGCATTTTCCAGATCTACCCTATTTTGAGGTTATTATTTGCCTTTCAATTATTTCAGATTTAAAGCATATATCCTTTATAAGGAAATATTGGGTTTTCTCCTTCATTCATATTATGTAATTTCTATCATTGTGCAAATAATAAAATTTCTAGAGAAATACTTGAAATTTAGATATGTGATAAATTTTTTAATTAATGACCTATAAGGAAGAAAGAAAAAATTACCAAGAGGTCTCTTGAAATATTACCCTAAACCAAATTGAGACTTTACTCCAAAAATAAAGCAAATTAAACACTAACCTTACAAATAATTGCAATCCTAACCCCAATCGTCATTAAATTTTAAGTCAAATAAATTTTAAACCAAAAATATTAGTTGGGGAGAAACATTAGATTGATTCTTTTGTGTATTAACCTTTTGGTTCATCAATTTGGATCTCTCCTTTGGGAATTTGGATTTAGAGGTAGATCTCATATTTCCCCCATTCACTTTGGCACACACACTATTTCAACCTATTCATTTTGGTGAACATGACATACTTACCCCTATTCTTTTGTGGAATTAGATGCCCTATTATGTTAGATTTTATATCTTTTCTTGCATTTAGATTAGATCTAGTTTATGCTCTTGCATTTTAAATTAAAAAAAAATAAAATCTATATATTCAATAAAATTCAAAAACATTTCTTGCATTTCATTTTGCTATGGATATTTTTAAGATGCTTTGGTGTGTGGTCATGTTCTTTATTACCCTTCTTTTAGCATCTCTTTAGAATACCTATGATGTTTATGAGAGTATCATTCACTTCATTGTGTTGATGACCCTTCACTATTCTATTACCTATTCTTTTGTGAATTTGACCAACACTAGTCTTCCTAGATTCAAAACTTTCATTAAATATTTATGTGGTAGCCTTATTACTCATTTGGATTATGTGAAGAATTTGGTTGATGATACACCATCTCCTAATCTTCCTAATCCTAATCCTATCAGTCCTAATCCTAATCCTATCAATCCTAATCCAACACCTAATTCTCCATCTGTTCATCCTTTCTCTTTTTGTACTTATGATGGGATTCAAGCTATTTTTTAGGATGCGAATGTGCAAGATTTCTTTGATTTACCTTCTCCTCCAATTCATGATGATATTAAAGGAAAGGGTAAATAAACTTCTTCAAAACCTATTATTCCACCTTATACAAGCTATTCTCATGAACATGATAAACAATCACCTCCTATAGAATCTATACATAATATGTACACCAGCACGTATAATATGGTGACTAAACAAGGTTATAAAGGTTTAGGGCTTGGAGTTAATGAGCATGGTATTAGCTTTCCAATTCATATACCCCCTAAAATGGATTTACATGGTGTTGGTTGTTCAAAATCTCAAGTCAAGGTAGGTGATGTTAATCATCATCCTCCTCTTCAAATTCTTCTCCCCACACCTATCTTGGATAACCCTAATAATCATCAAGAAGTGGCTAAGAAGGTATATGTTGAGTTAATGAATTCCAAGAAATAAATCTTTAGACCTATGCCAATAGATACTTTATACAAATATAAATGTCCTTTTCATTATAGAAACACATGTTTACTTGTTGATTGTAAACATTTCAAGTTATATGTTAGAGAAAGGGCTACTTTAGGAATCATATCTCACTCTCGTGCAGTTTTACAATTCCTTCATAATTTTGATATACGGGATTCCCCTTCTCTTGATATAATATAGATTTTCTTCTCCTCTTGTCTCATGACTAGGGGGAAAGAGGTGTATTTCTATCCAGTCTCCTAGGATCCATTAGGTCTTTTATTGAGGCATAATTGGCATTCTTTCTCTCCTATCTCTCTATGGTTTTGTATTATGTTTATAATCATCCATAGATCTTATTCAAGATATCTTTTCTAAGATATTCATTTTGTGAAGGTATCCCTTGTCTCTATCTTTGGGGGGAAAGGTGCCTCCTTCTTTGTCTTTATCTAGGGAACTGCTTTCCTTACCTTAGTGGTCTTTGTTTATATTGCAATATTATTTTATTATATTGATAAATGTTTTGAGTATGGATAACCTTCTTATATGGGAAATTGTTGTCCTGAGTCATCACTTCTTCTCTACATTGAAAATTATGTTCTTTATAAACTCTCACCCTTGCTTTGGTGTTAGAGTTGTTTTCCTCATTCCAAAGATTCCTTTTTCCTCTTGTTTGCAGGGGGTTGATGATTGACTCTTTGTTCCCATTCTTGAAAGATGATATTTTATCTAAAGAACTCCTCTTTGGTGGGGCTCTTGTTGATAAGATCTCTTTCTTTGAGGATACTTTTTCCATGAGTGACATATTATTTTCATGATTATCTATGCTCTTGGATGTTGGGATCACTATCCCTCTCGAAGAATATGGTATACATTGTTGTAAACAAGATATCTCCTTGCATTGAGAAGTAGGTATCCTCTTCCTCTTCCTTGTCATGTCTAGTAGACTTCCACAATAAGGAGGGGGGCATATATAGGGTCACCCTTGTACTATAGTTTTTTTTTTTACATGCTAAATCTTGGAAGGTAACGCACATAAGTTGCTAAATCCTAAAAAGACATGCATCTATATGCTAAATCTTCTAAAGGTAATGCACATAAGTTGCTAAATCTTGAGGAGACACATTTTTCAAATTTTTCAATATGCTAAATCTTGGAAGGTAATGCACATAATTTGCTAAATCCTAAAAAGACACACATCTATATGCTAAATCTTCTGAAGGTAACGCACATAAGTTGCTAAATCCTGAGGAGACATGCATTTCATATTCATAGTGATACAAGAAGGTGGATCTATGGGTATTCTATAAGCCGTCATAAGATGCATTACAATTGCAAGCATAGTTTATGGGTGAACCTGTTAGGCTCTCCCTCCAGGGTGATTCATGGTAAGGTGGGCATCTTACTAGGTGAGGTAATCACTCTTTTCCCTTTCTCTCTTTTTGCTTTCATGCTAGTAGGACAAGATCATGAAGCTATGTTATTTATAGTGTTTCTCTTGTCTTTCTTATGTAATCATTTATGCTTTTATGATAGCTTTCCAAATATGATATTAGTATAAGAAATATTTCTTAGCAAGGTTTCTTATGCTAATTGATTTGGGTTGTTTGTACTAACCCTTGTTCTTTTAGCACCTTCATGTGCATATTTTGAGTTAGATTCCTTAGTCTGGGGGCTTTTGTCCTTAGCTAAGTGTTATTTTATCTCATTGTGAATCCACTTAGATGTCTTATTTCTTCTCCTTTACCAAGAGTTTGCATCAAGTCCATACTCTTGCTAAAGTGGGGGCTTAATGTATCATCTTAAAATGGAAGCACTTTGATGATAAGAGCATTTATCCCTCTGAGTGAGTGGTCTAGGGTCATGTTAAGCACCTTGATTGGGTCTTTTCTTGAATCTTTCTTTCTCCCCCCATTCTGCTTCTCTCTCCACATGATTTCATTATCTTTATGCATTTCCTAGCACTCTAGATTGAGGGTCAATGATGACCTAAACCTTGACTAAGGTCAGTGGCAACCTTGACCCTGACCTAGGTCAAGGTCTACCTCCTTGACCTAGGTTTCAAATTTTAGGTTCCCATGAGTTCCGGATGTTGGGTTTCAGAAAGATTTATTTTCTCGCTTCCAAGTCAGCCATTTTGGGTTTCAAAATGGTAAATCCTTAAATTGTATTTAATATGGGTCCATTTATAGGGGATAAATTTAATTGAGATTTAATTCCCTAATGTCATCCTTCTCTATAGGATGGTTCCCTAGATCACTATAAAAGGAAGCCTTCCTCTCTCATTTTCTGATCCATCATATTGTCACTTGAAAAGCTCTCAAGTACTCAAGAAAGATCAAGCCAGAATTTCATCAAGCACTTTCAAGGAACCATTCATTTCCTCTTCTCCATTCAAGTTCTCCATTGAAGATCAAAGATTCAAGCATTCAATCCTTTGAAGGGATTTGGCTCAAGCATTCAAGATTCATTGTTTAAACCCTAGATCTAGCCATCATGGTTGTGTGATCTTCCTTTACGATCCTTTTTTCATCCACAAGATCTATTCATTCTTACCTCAAGGTGGATTCCAAGCATACAATCATGGAGGTTTAGATTTATATTATTATGTTCAAGATTTCATATCAATATACTTGTTTACATTCAAAATACAATTGCATATCTATTGAATTGCATAGCTTCATTGTTAGATCTATTTCTACTACTTGCTAGCATTCTCCATTTCAATTTCATTATTAAGGTTGATTCCAAACTGGGGTTTGACCAAGGTAAACCCCTCAAACAACAAACAAAAACCTTCTTTTTCTTGTAGGTACAGGTGCCGAAGTATGGATTTGAGATTAGATCTGGATACCCTTTTTGGTGAACTTCCAAGATCTATGAATAAAGTCAAGGATGACCTTCAAAATCCCAAAGTAGTCTCTAACCTCTTATCGGGGTCAAAGACTACCTGCTGTCGAAAAGATAAATTTTTTTCTAGATTTTATTCATCTCACCATTTCACATCTGAAATAGGTTGTAGAATTACCTAAAACTATATACAGACATAAAAAATTAGCATTTTCCAAATCTTCCCTATTTTGACATTAGTATTTGTCTTTCAATTATTTTATATTTAAAGCATATATCCTTTATAGGGAAATATTGGGTATTCTCCTTCATTCATATTCTCCATAGATTATATCTTTTGTGTATTAACCTTTTGGTTGATTAATTTGGATCTCTCCATTGGGAATTTGGATTTAGAGGTAGATCTCATATTTCCCTCATTCACTTTAATACACACTATTTCAACCTATTCAATAGGAAATAACACACCTTGTCAAGTGAAAGGAAAAGGATCTATCTTGTTGAAAAATAAGATTAGATGTGAGAATGCATATTGGGTGAAAGGACTTAGCTATAATCTATTGAGTGTAGCACAATTGAATAGTTCAGGTTATCGAGTTGTATTTGAAAGTATAAAGGTGAAGATCTATGATGGAATTGGAAAGTTAGTTGATACTGGAGAACAATCCAAAGGTAATCTAATTTATCTTGATAATGTTCAAACTTCTTGTTTGTTTGCTATTAATGAAGATGTGTGGTTGTGACATAAAAGACTGTGTCATATAAATTTTGATAATGTATGGTAATGATCAGTAAGAAAAAGAAGAGTTAGAGATTTAATGAGTCTAACTAAACCCGACCATGTCATGTGTAATCAATGTCATAAAGGGAAAATGACTAAATCTAGTTGTAAGATCAAGATCTATTCTTCTAAAGGTATTTTAGAGTTGGTGCATACCAACTTAGGTGGTCCTATGAGAACTCAGAGTTATTATGGTGACAAATATTTCATTTTATTTCTTGATGACTACTCTAGGATTGTGACAGTTATGTTTTTAAAAGAGAAATATAAATATTTCAAAATGTTTAAGTGGTATAAAGCTAAAGTGGAAAAGGAAATTGGAAAATATTTAAAATTCTTAAGATCTGATAGAGGAGGTATGTTTATTTCTGATGAATTCACTAACTTTAGTAATGAGCATGGAATTAAAAGATAAGTTTCTACACCAAGGACACTGTGTTAGAATGGTATAGCAGAAAGAAGGAATAGATCTATAGTTGATTGTGCCAAACCCCTAATGATTGAAAAGGATGTTACACAAATATACTGGAGAGAAGTTGTTAGCACTATTGTATACACCTTGAACCAAGTTCAACTGCAGAAATATACAAATAAGACACCTTATGAGTTATGGTTTGGGTTCACATCTAATGTAAGTTATTTCAAATTTTTTGGAAGAAGATGTTATATTCTGAAAGATGATAGAAATGGAAAATTTGATTCTAAAGGTGATGAAGGAATATTTATAGGATATTATACTAAGAGAAAACAATACAAATGATTGAACAAGGCTACTAACAAAATGATTGAAAGTGAAAATGTGAAAGTTGATCATTTTTTTGAGAAAAATGATGAAGAAAGTAGGAAGGAATTGAAAGACTATGGTAGATTTACATATATTGAGCATCCAGATTATCTACCCAAGAGACAAGTCGAGTCTACCAAGCAACAACAAAATGCTACCGAGGATCAGCAAATGCAAACCGAGAATCAGGAAGATGTTACTGAGCAAGAAATTGAGCCTACATCGACTGGTGAACAAATAAGAGAGCAAGTGTTGGAAAATTTTGTGAGATGACACCATTCATAGAAATAAATTATTAGAGATAAACAAGTTGTCATGATGACACAAAGTAAGTTAAGAAAGAACACATGTTTAGTTTGTGAATTTGAGTCTAAGAATGTTAGACATACACTTGAGAATAAAGAATGGATTAAGGCCATGAATGAAGAAATTGAGAAAATAGAGAAAAAAAAAACATGGACATTGGTATCGAGACCGAGTGATAAAAATGTAATTGGTACTAAATGGATATTTAGAAACAAGTTGAATGAAAATGGTAAAGTGACTAGAAAAAAAGAAAGACTTGAATGTAAGGGATATGCACAAGAAGAAGGAATTGACTATGGTGAAACTCTTGCAACAGTAGCAAGAATTGAAGGAGTTAGAATACTACTTGCATATGTTGCACATAAAGGATTTAAGGATTATCAAATGGATGTTAAATCTGCATTTCTAAATGAAATACTTGAGGAAGAGGTTTACATCTAGAACAACCTGAAGGGTTTGTTGATCCAAATAAGAAGAACATGGTATGTAAAATGCACAAAGCATTGTATGGAATGAAACAAGCATCGAGATCATGATATGAAATATTTCATTCTTATCTTATTAGTATTGGTTTTATGAGAACAAGTGACAATAGAAATTTGTATCTAATAGGAGAATCTGATGACAATATTTTGATATTATAACAGTGTATGTTTTTTTTAGTACATGAAGGTACTTGATTTGAACTAAACAACAAAGATACCATTTGGCGATTGAAGAGTTGTTTGAATATTTTCTTTTGTCATTTTTGTCAAAAGGAGGGAGATTTCTATGAAATATTATAATTTGGAGAGAGATATCTGTTGAGGAGAACATAACATGAAAGGGGAGAGAAACATTCAGTGAACTAAAGAAGATCAAATCTGCAGGGAGAGTCTACATGAAATGCTATGTAGTGATTAAACATATTAAATATCAAGCTAGGAAGAGCTTACCAAGCTACCACATTTATCTATATAGTTGTAGAATAGATGTTTGGTATTCTATGGCATATTTCATATTGTGTTTCCATCAATGCCAAAGGGAGAGATTGTTAACCTATAACTAATAGAATATCTTGATAAAGATTTAGGAGGTCACTGAATTGTTAATGTAATGTGTAAGATGATTAAATCAGTCAATATGTTGTCATTGATGTCAACTATTTTTTACTATACTTATCATGATAGTTACAAACATCTGAACATTTTTAGAATCAAGAAATGGTGAAGAAATGGTATATCTACATAATGACAAGATGAATATGACAGATATGATAATGTATACATTGGGTAACTTATTGATGAGTCTATGGCATTATGTTGTTGACTTGAGCACATTACACTATTCTATTATGAAGAAGAGATTAGAATTGAACAAGTTAATGTGGTCAGTAATTGAAGATTTCTATACACACTGAGTCAGTCTTGTGTATACCGAGTGATAGTAATAATCGAGTTAGTTATCACTGATGCATTTAGTATTAACTTAGTATGGATGAAAACATTAAATGTTATAACAGCTGATTGAAATTGATGAGCTAGTAGATACTTATGATTTCAAGGTAAGAGATAGAGTTTGTTATAAGATCAACAACTAACAAAATTTAGATATAATTGAAGGGAAGAGATTGAAACATGTTATTGATACAACTACCGAGGAATCTTGAAGAGGAAAAAAGAACGATGGAGATTAAGAGGCAAAATCTAATAGATGAGATGAAAATGGTCTACACATCTATTTAAGAGATATGAGTTTCATTGTTTAAAATGATGGATGAATTGAGACTACAGGAGAATTCTCATGAAGACATTTTTTCATGCACCACTAATAAAATCGGTTACACATAGTACCAAGTTGGACTGTAGGTATTACTGAGCATTAGAGAATTATACACCAAGTGAAGTAAGTTGGAGGATATGATGGAGTGAATTGATTATTGATCAAAATAGTTATATTGAGCTTAGCATAGATCTGAATATTTGAAAATTGATTTATATTTGAATCAGATCACAATTGTATCAATTTAACCATTGTTACAACAAAATCTCTTAACCGAGTGGACTTAACAGTCTTTTGTATTTCAATATGGCATTCAAGGAAAGTTAATTTTTTTCTTGTTGACCCCATAGTGAATGTTGGTTGAAGGAGAATTGCTAGTGATAAATCCTCTAAAAAGGTCACACCTTATAGTGTGTTTTGTAACCTTTAACAAGGTTGGCTCCTAATCGAGCTCACTTCAAAAGAGTGAAATATTTTGGGTTACCAGTCCTAGGTAGTTTTTCCCTTAGCAAGGTTTCCAAGTTAAATCTTTGTGTTATGTGTTATGTTTTATTTGTTGTGATTGAATTGCTATCATAATTTGCATATTTCATATTTGATTAATCGATAAACATAGTTTTGGAAATTACTAGTATTCGGTAAATGAACAAAAAGAGTTGATTATTCTGTTGAAAAAGTTTGAAAAAGTACATCTGAGAGATTGGGACTATAGGATAACTGATTTAAAAGATTCACCCCTCTTATCAATTATCTAACAACACATACACATACACATATAAATATGTATATGCATATGTGTGTGTGTATTTGTATAAATACATATATATTTATGTGTGTGTGTGTGTGTGGAAATTATATATGTTTACTTAAGCTTTCTTTCTAAGGTTTTTTATTTTTCACTTTTATAAACCTATAGTTTACGTATGTAGGGTTTTAGTTACATACCTTTGTTTTACATGTCTCGGGCTTTAGTTATACCTATATTTTATGTATCTGAGGTTTTAATTACCTAGGGTTTTAAATTTTTACAATTTTTTGTTTTTTCTATTTTCTAAGGTTTAATTTTCTATAAATACTTAATAAAATATGTTTTTAATGTACAACGAAAATAATTTTCTATACTATCAATATAAAATTATTAAAGTTCTAATTTTCTATTCATTTTTTCCAAAACATAAACAAAAAAATATGATAACTTATATACATTAAATATATATACTTGCTATGGGGGAATATCACATTAGGGGACTATTGTGAAGCATTGAAAATGGGCACATGTCCTCTCCACAAGTCTCTCCCATATTCGGTTGAGAGAAAAATCATGAAGTATCATTTAAAAAATATTAATAAACACATATCCATTTAAAAAAAACATGTACCCATTTTAGGCTTGGGTGCCCACAATGAAATGCGTACATGTTTTATTTTTTATGGGTTGGGTGCCTAAACATATATGTGTACTCATTATTTACTAGAAAAAAATATACACTGTTATAGTGGTATTTCCCAACTTAGGAAAACTTCCCCCAAATTGGAACCCAACTTCTTGCACTTACCCTTTTGTATCTTAAGCTTATCTTCAAGATCTACATTTGTGGTCTTCATTTTCTATTTATATGGAGGTTTTTTTTTTTTATTGAGGTAGAGATTGTTGTTGCTAAAGAAGCTGCATTTTTTTATCAATATACAATCTATGGTAAGAGATGAAATTTTTTGAGGGAAACAAACTTTGCAATAATCTTATAGGAAACATTAAGAAAGCTTATGGGGCACTAATTTCATATGTCTTTTGGGTCACCAACTTTAGGTATGAATTTAATATTTCCTTTATTGACTTCCTACCCTAGTGAACTAGTTTGAAAATTTTCTAGATAAACATTATGTAAATATGAAGCCACACATGGCCAGAGTGCTTTCTAAAATTCACAAGGGGAACCGTCACATCCTAGTTATTTATCATCCACCATGGAGAAACTAGCTTCCTTAATGTATTCAATTGTTAGGAGGTAATCACATAAGGATGTTTGAGAGTTATATTGCTCACAAGGAATATCTACAAGGAAATCTTCTTAGGCCAGATGACTAGTTGTTGAAGATTCTTGAGAAGTAAAGACCTTTTTATAATGATTAACAAAGGCTTGTAAAATATTTGGACATTTTGTAAGAACTAGATTTCCTTCTTTGATATTTTTAATGCTAGGAAATGAATGTCAAGGTCGCAAGCATGAAAAACACTCCTTACTAGCTCAATCTCTAACCTTTAACCACTGCATACATGCTTTAATATGAGAATCTCTTGCAACATAATTTTCAATAATATACTTTTAATGATAGAGAGAAGCCACCTTTAACTATAATTATGAGAGTAAGTGTACAAAGATGGGGGACCAAAAAGGGGGTATAAGATGCCACTTTTTTTCTTGAAATCAACAAACTCTGAACATCAACAAGAAATTGAAGATAGTTAGACTCAAAATTTTCAGATGCGATAAAAACAAGAGTTGTAATACTTTGAATCTAGTTCTTAAAATACTAACTTATTTTGAAAATGGTGTAGATTAAGGCCCTCAAAAAGGGGGAGCACAAAAAGTGGTCCTAATTTTTTTGAAAAAACATAACATAGCATATGGTGTGCTCCCCCTAAAATGTTAACCCTTTTTTGGAATTATTTTAATCACTCCAGTGAGAAGTTAGTTAACAACACATAGTTTATCCCAAACTTTTTTGATGATTTTTTGATGAATGTATAATTTTTGATCAATTTACGAAGTGCACACATCTTGAAAACATTAAATTTATGTGTTCTCCCTCTAGAAATCCTTTAAAACAAATCAAAAATCAAATTTTCTTTTTTAATAAGTGTGTAGAATCGAGTCTAGTTTCTAAAAATATAACTTGTTGAAAAATTCAATGAACGAGCCAAACTCTATGCCCAAAATACTACACGTTGGTTATTTACAAAAAATGGACATACAAAATAAATTAGAGTTGAAAAACTTAACATAATCAGAATTCAAAATAAATTATATGCTTAGATAGCTAACAGAGAGATCTGAAATATCACGTCATCTAATTTTTACGTTCTTCAGCCACATGTAAACCTGACAAGGAGCACACAAATAAAGATGTGATTTTTTGTATGTCTACTGGAAAACATGTCTCAAGCCTATTTGAATCATCCAAGCCTTTGGGTTGGATCTCCAAGGTAGATCCAAGCCTTAGGATTGGTAAATTCCAATGCCTTACAAAGTGTGTGTGCCTTAAAGGGCGTGAACCCTATAGGGCAAGTGCACTAACAAAATCTATGACTTCCATAGGGCGTGCACCCTATGAAAGTCATAGGTTTCAATAGTGCACTCATCCTATAGGATGTGTGCCCTATTTGAGTCGTAGATATAAATACTCTCCCATACTCTCTCTCTCTCTCTCTCTCTCTCTCTTATTTTGCATAGGGCTTTGACTACTAAATCCTTTGAGGGATTGAACATCACTTCCTTTTCTTTTCTCTGATTTGGTGAAGCCTTTAATTAATTCTCTCATTTCATACCACCTTCTTTAACAGTTGTGTAAGCCCTAGAAACTTTTGGAGCCATGGATTTTATGCTTGTATGAGCAATTGACTAGAATTTTTTGCAAGTTTCTTAGAATTATGAAATGTACAGGTATGGGATTGGATTGTATAAAAGGCTTGATTTAAAGCATTGTTTGTGGGTAATTAAGAGCATATGTACAAGAATTTTTCACTGGCTCCCAATATCTTTTGAAGAGATTGTGGGCTTGTGTGGAATGTAATGTTATGTACCTTTTATGGATTTTGGTCCTATGTTGTTGCATTAGGAGGGATGGCATTTCATGCAAGAGAATTTTTGGGAAGATAGTTTTGTTTGTGAGATATCAAATCAGTATTTTTTTGAGATTTAAAATGGCTAGGTGTATTTATGAGAAAGTTGGATCGATGATTTTAGTTGACATGTATTGTAAATAGTGATATATTTGAAATTATTTAATTAATTAGTATTTGTGTTATTTGTTTATTTGATGGAGCTTTCATTCATTAAGTCATATGTTAAATTTTTTTAGGACATGAATTCCAACTTCTCCCTCTCTGAAATAGAAGGTTTACATTTTGGTTTATCTAGATTAATACATTTTCTTCCATTACTAGGTTTTACCTTCTTCCCTCGCAGCTTTTCTATTCCTTGTTTCACATAGTTTCCCTTTTTAGGTTTAGATGCGTTTTCTATAAAATTGGTGAAAAAATCATTGCATAAGACTTGTATTTTCTTATTCATACATGATGGAAGGATATTATGCACTTTCCCTCCTTTAAAATAATTTTAAGGACTACATTCTTTGACAATGGGGAAAATATGGACTATCATCTACCCACTCAAAAATGCAGGCATCTCCATCCTCAAGATTATTGGCAATTGAAAAATATCTCCTTCCATGAATCAAGGAAGCTTCAAGGAGATCTCTGAGGAATTGTGCATGCCATTCCCTTCTACTAGGATCCACAAGAGTCACCATTGTTCTTTCTCTTGGTAATTTGAGTTTATCTACAAATGTGTTCGGTGTTGTCTACACAACAAATTTTCACATAAACTAAGAAACATTACCTTAAGAACCATCTAAATGTTGTTATTAAAAAACATGTAACTAAACACAAAACCCTAAAATATCCTTTAGACAATAATAGATCAGCTTCTTAAGCCCCTGTCAAATAGACTTGCAGAGTATAGGAGACTGTAATATAATAGAGGTAATTTTCACTTCATTTTCAATGTCTTCTGTTGATTTTATTTTCAACTCAATAGATAATTTTTTTGTGCCCTCAAGTGATCAAAACTTGTTGGAATAACACTTGTGGAAGGATTAGGGCATTTCCTCTGTGACTCAAAATCACTCTGGATCTTCTCAGAATGAAAAATACAAATATATTTTTCATAGCCATTCTTCCCATATATCCAAACTCTGAAATACATCCCCAAAGCATGGAACCATATGTTCCAACATCTCAGAATGGCCAAGTAAAAGCTAGTGGAAACCTCATTCACCATGCATAGTCATTTGATCGTTGTCGATGACTCTGGGCCGAAGTGTCCCTCAAGGTCACTTAAGCATGAAATCAATGATCTTTGCAGGGTCATATCTTAGAGCTCATGCAAGGTAGCATCAATCTATTAGTTTCTACAGGACCGTGTTGTCAGGGCCTAAAAAAGCCTCCCTCAATTTTCAGAGATTCAAATTTGTTTAAATTTGGCAACACATTCTCGGTCGATGTCAAAACTTAAAGTGTTCCTTAGTTCAAATGGCCAAAATTATGTATCTTTCCACTCGTGTGAGGTAGCATCAATCCATTAGCTGCTACAGGACCATGTTGTTGAGGCCTCCAATATCCTATCTTAGTTTTTAGAGATTCAAGTTCATTTAAATTTGGCAACACATTCTTGGTAGCTGTCAGAACTCATAGTCCTTCCTCAGTTCAAACGGCCAACATTGTGTATCTTTCCAATCATTGGTCGTAGCATCGAACCATCTATTCCAAAAGCTCTAACTATCTAGGTAAAGGCTAGTGGAAACCTCATTCACCATGCATACTCATTCGAATGTCGCTGATGACTCTAGGCCAAAGTGTCACTCAAGGTCCCTTAAGGATGAAATTGATGATCTTTGCAGGGTCATATCTCAGAGCTCGTGCGAGGTAGCATTGATTTGTTAGGTGGTATAGGACCATGTTTTTAGGGCCTACAATAGCCTATCATAGTTTTTAGAGATAAAATTTTGTTTAAATTTGGCAACACATTCTCGGTTGATGTCAGAACTCATAGTGTTCCTTAGTTCAAATGGCCAACATTGTGTATCTTTCAAACCATTGGTGATAGCATCGAACCATCTATTCCAAAAGATTTGAATGGTTGGGTAAAAACTACTGGAAACCTTGTTCACCACTGATGACTCTAGGCTGAAGTGTCCCTCAAGGTCCCTTAAACATAAAATTGGAAATCTTTGCGGTGTCATATATCGAAGCTCGTGTGAGGTAGCATGGATTAGTTAGGTGCTACAGGACTATGTTACTGAGGCCTACAATAGCCTGTCTTGGTCTTTAGAGATTCAAGTTTATTTAAATTCGGCAACACATTCTTGGTCAATGTTAGAACTCAAAGTATTCCTTACTTTAAATGGCCAACATTGTGTATAATTCCAATCATTGGTCATAGCATCGAATCATTTGTTCTAACAACTCTGAATGGTTGGGTAAACACTAGTGGAAACCTTGTTTTCCATGCACAGTTCTTTGATCCCCACCGATGACTCCAGGCTGAAGTGTCCCTCAAGGTTGCTTAAGCATGAAATCAGTGATCTTTGCGGGGTCATATCTCAGAGCTAGTGTGAGGTAGCATCAATCCATTAGGTGCTATAGGACTATGTTGCTAATGTCTAAAATAACCTATCTTAGTTTTTAGAGATTCAAGTTCGTTTAAATTTGGCAACACATTCTTGGTCGATGTTAGAACTCATATTGTTCCTTAGTTCAAACGACCAACATTGCGTATCTTTCCGACCGTCCATCGTAGCATCGAAATTTCTGTTCCAATAGTTCCAAATGGTCAAGTAAACCATCCAAAAATCTTGTTCACCACACATAGTTGTTCAAATGTCACCAATGACTCTGGGGTGAAGTGTCCCTCAAGGTCCCTTAAGCATGAAATTAGTGATCTTTGAGGGGTCACATCTTGGAGCTCATGCAAGGTAGCATTGATCTGTTAGGTGCTATGAGACCATGTTGCTGAGGTGTACTATAGATTGTCTTAGTTTTTAGAGATTCAATTTATTTTAAATTTGGCAACACATTCTCGGTTGATGCCAGAACTCACAGTGTTCCTCAGTTCAAATGGCCAACATTGCATATCTTTCCAACCATCAGTTGTAGCATTGAACCATATGTTCCAATAGATTTGAATGGCTGAGTAAATGATACTAACAAGCTTTTTTGGCACACACAATCATTCAAAATTTGTCGACCACTCTGGGGCAAGCAATAGAGTGAGTGAAAATATATATTTAGATGCAAAAGGGCTTGTGGTCCACCTTGAAATTTGATCATGTATTTGGATCATGGAATGTTTTTTGGATCATGTAATACTGAGCATCTCGATGGTGTTCCTGTCTTCCAAGGGGTGGTCCAAAATACCACGAGTATCAATAACCTGATACCTCAAGTACTTATAATCAGTATGCTCGACAAATAGAGACTTAGTAGTAAAAGCATAAGGTTTCACATACACATCTACCCTAGTAATCTTATTAATAAAAGAACTCTTTCCAACATTAGGGTACCTACAGATCAAAATAGGTTTTTTGTTGGGGTCATTAGATGGAAACCTTTCCGTATCCTACCTCACATGTTCGAGGTCATGTCTTTATATTGTGACTATCCCGTGGAACATGGAACACATCGATGAATATAAATGTTTGATTCCACATGATCTTGGATAGGTTGTGATGTATAAATATTGCCTTATATTATATTTATACATTTATTCATTCATTTCATTACTTTTCTTATTATTACAGTCAAGGAATTGACTGTTATTGAGGACAGTGACTGGCATTTGTAGAACAGTCAGCAAGTTAAAGGTTTGAATCCTCTATAATATGTAAGGAACTCCCACCTCTATATTAACTATGGTTTGGTGGGATATTTTCATTGATGTATTTTATGTATTAGATCTATCTTTGAATGCAGGGAAGTTGAACAGAAGGTGACAAGGGACAATATCCCGAGTTGGTGAAATCATAGTGAAAGGAGTTGAAGGTAAGCATCATTCATAGCTGGAAGTGACCCAATGATTGGAGAGGGTAGATGATGGATGGGAAGGTCCTTTGGGATGTATTAGAAGGTGTTGGGACTAGTGTTGAGGTTTGGTGTTGTAGGGAAGGGTATTTTCTATAAAACCCTTGGTTTCTAACCCAAATAGTGAGGGTTTATTTAATGGGAGTGTAGCTGGGTGAGTATGGGAAAACTAAGTTGAAAATTGGTTGTCTTTTATCCTTTATCAAGACTTTTTGGGGTTGTGGAGTCCTGGAAGTCAGTGGTTCTAGGAGTTGTTTTGTTAGGTGAGGCTCATTAGGCCTAGTTGAAGGGTTAGGGGGTGAAGGAAGTCTTCACCAATCAAAGAGTTAAAGTATAATATTTATATAAATTTAGTAAATCTGAAAAGGGTGCTAGAAAATGTAAAAACATTTCTAGGTTGTTTGGGGAGTTTGAGAGTAAATTGCTGATTTCAATGTTGGAAGTACTACTAAGAAGGCCTAGAAGGGCTATAGAAGAGGAAGGGTAAAATATGAGATGATTGGATTGAATGGGAAGCTTTAACATGGTAAATATAGCATGTTGAGATGATCTGAGGTGTTAGGATCAGTGTGTGAAGTCTAGTTTGAGTTTTGTTGTGGTGGAGGCACTAGGTGCACTTGGTGGCCTAGGATACAGTTGATGCTAGAAGGCATTGGAGCAAGGAAATAAGGAAGTGAATTTGAGTAGTATTGTTGTGGGAGTGACTTAAAAAGTTAGAGAAATCAACTAGATCTTTGAGTGAGCTTAATTCCTTGAGTGGATTCCAAGTTGTTTGTAGAATCCTCGAGTTGAGTTAGTCTCCTTAGGGTGATAGTGAATGTTGTCAAAGTTTACAGTAACACAAAATGTTAGTCTTCTCAGTGTGATAGTGAATGTTTTCAAGTTAGTCTCCTTAGGGTGACAATAATAATATACATTGATAAACATACAAGCATAACTATAAGGCATGGGAAATTTACAAAGCATAAGACATCCACATAAACATAAATTAGTATACATAAATACACCAAACACATGAATTGCATACATAAAACATAAAAAATATATATTTTTAGGGCATGAAGCCAAATATATATGTCCAATAATGTCATACATTGAATATATTCAATACAGTCAAATGAAAAACTGTGATGAATTTTCCATATTTTTGGCATAGACCAGGAAGATGTTTCACACAACTACTAGAATAATATACAAGAAACTACCTCACCTATCCATAATTAATTTTGTATCTAACTCTGGTCTACAATTAAGATAGAATTTAATATGTATTTCTCTATAAATATAATAGCTATAGCCTAAATTCCTCAAAGCCCATATTTGGATTTCTCCTCTATTTGTTTCTCCTTTGTGCCTAATTAAATGTGTGTGTGTGTGTGTGTGTGTGTGTGTGTGTGTGTGTGTGTGTGTTATTTTATTTTATTCTTTCTCATGCTATTTATTTTCTTGGTCTATTTGTCTTTTTGTGGCATCAGGTATTTATTTATTATTTTATTTATTTTTTCTCTGGTTTCTGGATTCTTATGCAACCTCTTAACCTTTTCTTCAAACAAGTTTAACCTTTTTCCAATCCATTCATGGACTTCATAAATTATATATCTCTTGGCACTTGTTTTCATTTTGATGATGGATTAAAGAGTGATCCAAAATTTTGATGAAAAACTTAAACACGACCAAATCTAGAAACATTATTAATTTATACTATAGATAAAATCTTATATCTTTAATTGACACTCTACATAGAAGGGAAATATGTTGGAAATCTAAACTGTTTGAGTTTCTAAGGATCATACTTGTAAATAGAGGTGAATACTTAGTGTTCTTATAAAGTTACAAAGATTGTAATCTTCTTCCTTCTTTTGTTAATATCACCCATCATCTCTGGAGCATCTACACCAACTATATCTTCCTCTCGAACAACTTGAATCTTCTCAAATCTGTCAATAGATCAACAAGGAAAGCTATCAATCATCTAAATTTGAGGCTTCTACCTCTCCACCTTGAACTTTCCTCTTCTTTGAGGCCTAACCTTTGGATCTACTTTTATATCTCATCACATGCCAAAGTTGTAGGTAAACAAGGGGACTGCATTACAAGGAAGAAGAAGAAATGTTTTCCCCTGCAACACAATTGGTATCCTTGGCCTCAACATGAGACTGATATATAGTTCTCTAATGTGGTTAGGTCAAACCTCTCCTCACCCACACTTGTTTTGGGTCTTATTGTACAATGTCCTCTTCCCATTGACATCCTCCCCCAGCCATATTATACTGGTTTCCTTTGACCGTTTTGCTATGTCCCACTTTGCACACCCTGATACACATTTCTCGTCACTCATGGTGCAAGGTACATATGGGTGAGTGCAAAAAGATGGGGGACCAAAAAGTGGGTATAACATGCCACTTTTTCCTGAAATCAGCAAAATATGAACTTCAACAAGAAATTGAAGATAGTTAGACTCAAAGTTTTAAGATGTGACAAAAAAAATATTTTTAATACTTTGAATCTAGTTCCTAAACTACTAACTTATTTTGAAAATGGTGTAGATTAAGGCCCTCAAAAAGGGGGACCACAAAAAGTGGTCGTGTTTTTTGTGAAAAAATATAACATAGCGTCTGGTGTGCTCCCCCTAAAATATTAAATTTTTTTTTGAATTTTTTTAATCACTCTAGTGAGAAGTTAGCTAACACTACGTAGTTTATCATTGAATTTTTTGGTAATTTTTTTATGAATGTATATTTTTTGATGAATTTATGAAGTGGACACATCTTGAAAACATGAAATTTTTGTGTGCTCCCCCTAGAAATCATTTAAAACTAATTGAAAATAAAATTATTTTTTTTTTAAAGTGTGTAGAATGGAGTCTAGTTTCTAAAAATGTAACTTGTTGCAAAATTCGATGAACAAACCAAAACTATGCCCAAAATAATATATGTTGGTTTTTTACAAAAAATGGACACACACAAAAGAAATTAGAGTTGAAAAACTTAACATAATTAGAATTCAAAATAAATTATATGCTTAGATAGCTAATAGAGAGATCTGAAATATTGTGTCGTCTGATTTTTACATTCTTGAGCCACGAGTAAACCTAATGAGGAGAACACAAAAAAAGATGTCATTTTTTTGTATGTCTACTGGCAAAATGTCTCAGGCCTATTTGAATTGCCCAAGCCTTTGGGTTGGATCTCTCTCTCTCTCTCTCTCTCTCTCTCTCTCTCTCTCTCTCTCTCTCTCTCTCTCTCTCTCTCTCTCTCTCTCTCTCTCTCTCTCTCTCTCTGTGTGTGTGTGTGTGTGTGTGTGTGTCTCTTTGTCTCTCTATCTCTGTCTCTGTCTCTGTCTCTCTCTCTCTCTCTCCATTCTCTCTCCCTCTCCCCTTTTCTCTCCTTCCCCTTCCCCCCCCCCCCTCTCTCTCTCTCTCTCTCTCATTTACATAGGGCACACAACCTATTCAAGAGTATGCATATCACTTTTTAGTTTTTCATAGGGCACATGCACTATAGCATGCTCACACTATGCAAAACTAAAATTAGCGGTCTTCTTTGCCAAGGATCTCATGAAAGAGGCCCACTTTTTCTCTACGCTACCTGAGTTCTGTGTGTTATCTAATAAGCATTCACTTTTAATGGTGTTGATAGTGACAAAGAAGCATATTCTATCAATTTTCACCATATTTTTGTTTAAAAATCAACATCAAATTGTGAAAGTCTATCATTAGCATCAAAATTTATTGATTGAGGTAAGTTTTTTTATTTTTTACATGTCAAATGTGAATAAGGAGTCTTTTGGTTTATAATTGGTATGATATAGACTTGTTCAATACATAATTTTATATAATTGTAATAAATTTATATTATAATTTATCATATTGTAAGAGGTTTATATTATAATTTAACTTATCTTTATACATTTATATTATATTTTTAAAAATGTAATGAATTCATATGTAGAAATCATCATCATGCCAAGGAAATGAGCAAAGAATTTAATACTGGAAGAGAAAGAAAGAGACAAAGAGAAGAAAAGGGAAAGAATGAGACAACTTTGTGAGCAAAAAAAATTAGATACCATAGAAGAATATTTTTCTTTGGATGAGGAACATGAAACATCAATACAAATTAAGACACAATTGGAATTAGGAAAAAAAAGATAACTAATGAAAAACTTGCGTGCAACAAGACAATTAAATTATGAAGATGCGAGAATATCATCTATGAGTTTCCAAGTTGAAGAGACATCATCATCCAATGTTGGAGGCACACCAATGTATCATGTTGAAGGCACACCATTGTCTACTTCTAAAGGTGTGGGCACACCCTTGTATCATGTTTAAGGCAGACCATTGTCTAGATCTGAAGGTGTACATAGCCCCTTGTATCATATTGAAGGCACACCATTGTCTACATCCCAAGGTGTAGGCACAACATCATCTCATGTTGAAGGCACTCAAGATGGTACACAATTCACACATAATGTTTTTGATGCTCCTAGAATTATTTATAGAAAGCCAAAATATTTGATTAATATTGATACTAACATTTTGCAAGCAATGCCTAACAAGATTCCCAAGCGTACTTGTCAAAGAAATGCTAATCATATTTGGATATCATTTTTTTGAGAATTTAAATATGACAAGAAGATGTCAACTATTTGTTGAAATGGTGAGAAATCTAAAATTTAGGCCCATCATGAAGATTCTTGGGCTAAGAACGATGGTTGATTCAAGTGAAAAATCTATTGTAAAGAATCTAATGACTGCATATGAGAGTGTGGGTTCTACATCATGCATGAAAGATAGTTATGTCACACGATGTGTACTTACATCAATGATAGTAAGCCATTAAATGAAGAAATCTTGACTCATTAGAAAGAAGAAAAAAACATTGAAAATAAGTAGAAAGTCTTTAATGAGAGCTGTGGGAAGGCATCAAAGAGTGGAAGATCCAAATAGCAATGAGTTATGGGCATTTTCTAATAGACTACTACGAAAAGATAAAGTAATTGTTGAAGCTTTGAAATCCTTGATTGAAGAATTTTGGAAGAATAATACATGGGTATCTCCTAATCAAAGAGATTTTGTAAGAAGGAGGATTGGTAGTCGAATTCGTGCTCCACATCCAAAACATTTTTTGGATTCAACTCAGACACAATTCTTTGCAAAATTTATGCATATGTATCCTCAAATTAAAATTAGTCAGAGATATTTTGAAATGTATAAACCTTTTTATGTGAAGATAAATCACACATGCACAACTTGTTTTTGTAGGGTACATATTGAATTTTCTAACCATTTTGAAGTTTATAGGAATATATATGTAGATTTGCACTCTAACAATGTTTTGTAGGATTGTAACATAAATATCCCACCTATATCCTCAAGGGAATTAATATCTACCATTTTATGTGAAATAGTGGATGGTCAACAATTTTACAAGCTCTCATGCTTGAATGGTACATGCATAGATTGCAGAGGTTTCTGACATTTGCCAATTTGTCAACATAAGGAAAGTACACATACAATCGGTAATGAAATAGTGGAATTTGGAAAATATAAGACCATGACATACAATCTAAAATATGGAAAAGAGGTTAAAACATGTGATTTAGTAATTGAAAAAATTCCAGTCTATCAGTTATGTTGGCAATTTAGCTGAGTTAAGTACATAGATGTTTTCATTATGGAAACATATTATCCACATGAAGAGCACATAGATTAGAGAGAAAGTATAGTAGAGCGCATTGCAAATTTGTCTAAGTGTAAGACAGTGTTTCCACTAGTGCACCCAGACACAGTTTTTTGTTTGCGACATTGACTGGAGTAATTTTATTACTTGTGCACTTGAACATAGACTCTATGATGTCTATTAGACACTGATATGAGAGCACAAGTCATTACAGAATGTACGGAAAGAGTTATGTCAGTTTTACCAAAGACAGTGTTAAGCCAACATGACAGAATATGAAGACAGAATCAGTAAAGAGTTAAGGGATTATTTTTTTTATCAAAATAATGACTTAACAATATAAAGGGATGACATCCAAGATGTTAACCCTTGGATAAATTCATTCTGTAATATGGCATCCGACCATGTAAAGTTATTAGCCTTAATAACTTGTATAAATATAATTGTGAAGAAGTAGAGAAAAAAAAATGATTGTAACTGTAATTGTAATGATATGATGCGAAAGAGAAGCAAAGAGACATTGATACAAGTAGTATAAGGTTATGTACCTTGACCCATTTTTGTAATCATTATATTTTACATTACTTGTTTGGGCAATGAGCTCATTTGGTAATCAGATTTTGTATTGACAACTCCTAATAGGGTTGAGGCTTCTAACAAGGCCTATAGTCCCTTAATTAGGACTGATACACTATATGATTGTAATAGACTCCTAATAGGGTCAATATCCCTAATAGGATACTTTTGATTAGTGGATCTTTGTGGGTACCATCCCCACTGAGGTTTTCCCTTGGCCAGGGTTTCCTTGAGAACAAATAATGTGTTATGAGTTCTTTAGTTTTATGCATGTTATTTAGTTTTTTATGTTATGCATTTATAAATATAATCTGTTATATCCATAATTGGGAAAAAGTTAAAGTTTGTGGAATACTAATTCACCCTTCCCTCTTAGTATTCCCTATTTCTAACAATTGGTATCAAAGCTTAGTTACTCGTAAAATAATCATTTAAGGAAAGCCTAGCAGCTTGAGTAAGATCTCTATGGATATGGATCAGCTACAAAAGAATCTTGAAGAAGCTCTTGAATAGATTGATATGCTTACTGATGAAAGAGATACTCTAAAAGAGAAATATGATGATGCAAAGAACCTCATTGAGAATTGAGAAACTAAAAAACAAGTTGGAAGATTTGAAATCTGAAAAGGAATCCGAAGTTCTTATTGAAGATTATGATGACAATTTAGAAAAGAAAATGAGATCCTTAAGCATGAATTGAAGATAGAAAATTTGAAACTTAGTTTGAGAGATGGAAATGGCAAGAATGAAGAAAATCTGAAATCTAAGAATGAAAGTCTAAAGAATGAAAATGAAGGATTAAAATCTAAACTTGGAAAAGTAACATCTGAACTTGAGAAAGTCAATTTGCAGTATGCTAAACTTGAGAAGTACAATACAATTGTGAAAGGTGAATTGACTCAATCCAAACAAAAACTTGAAAGGCTATATTCAACTAGTGAGAAGATTGATGAACAAATATCATATCAGAAACCATTCTATTATAAGACTGGTCTTGGATTCAATACATTCAAGATAGATGATGGAAGCAAGGAACCAGATCTTAAAACATCTGAAAACATAGATGAAAATAAGTCTGATGAGATCAACAAATCTGAAGATGCACCTAAAGGAGAAGAACCACCTAAGCAAGAGGAACCTTCTAAAGGTATGCAAAGAGAATTCAAAGGTAGATGTTTTACTTGTAACACTATTGGTCATATGAAGAGAGATTGCATAGGTAAGTAATTTAAACCCCTTAAAGGTTATTGTTATAATTGTCATGGATTTGGACATAGAGCTATTGAATGTAGAAAACTTAAATTTATTGAGAATAACAATAATAGTAGAATGTTTAGGAGTACTAACAATGTAGACAAGAGACCTACTGAAGATATGAACAGAAGAAATGGAGTAATATGTTATAGATGCAACAAAATTGGACACATTGCTAGAAACTAAAAATCATAGATCAATCCACCTGGACCAAGATATGGGAACAATGGAATTGTTTTTTAGCTATGCAACAAGATTGGACATACATCAAGGTTTTGCAGAATGAACAATGGATTTTTTCAGCCTAATCCTAACCTTAGAAGTCATGCAAGAAGAAATGAAGATGCAAGTAATAGACAGAAAGGATGATGTAGTAACATAGATGAAGTAAATTTTATCAAAAGCACAGATCAAGGAGACATATTAAACATTGAAGGTGATCAAAAAGGTGAAGTATCAAGTGGTAAGAATGAATCCTTACTTGACCTATCTCAAAGCACTTAATTTATGTAAATTACAGTAGATTAGGAACTTAGAATTAGTGTAGAAGTATATTTGTGATGAATTAAGTCTTGTGTAGTTAATAGAAGGTAGTTTATGATGTTCTAATGCTATGGTTAAGAGCGCAAAGAAAAATATTATGTTTTGTGAGATCGCAAGAAGTTTTAAGTTTTGTAGGTTAACAGAAACAACTTTTTGGAAAGGAGCGGCAAAAGAATTGAATGCGATGTCAAATCTAAGTGAGATTGAAGTAATAAAACGTTATAATCAGTATTATTTGATAATCAAAGTGAATAAAAGTGTTGAGGAGAGAAAAGAATAGAGATTGGAAGCATTTTGCAAGGATTTGGTGAAAGATTTGAGCGTCGAATCTACGCAAGCCCTAAAATCATGAAATCAAGGTATTTTACTTGACAGATCTTTGAATCAGTATAAAGAAATAGAAGTAATCATGGATGTATCTTTAATTCACAATGTTAGAGACAAAAATAGACCTAGAATGAAGAGGGAACTAGTAGAACCCTTGGAAGATGTTCCTAGGTTAGCATTATCATCTGTACCAAAGGAAGTCTTGCATTTGGAGAATGTGAGAAGTTATCTAGGATGCAAGTTAGAAACCATCAGTGATAGTGATTTTACCAATGAGTATCAAAAGATTTACCACTAGGATATGACACTGAAATAAGGATATGATCATTTGAAAGACAATGAAATCATTAAGTATGCATTGTAGTATGAGTTTGACAATGAAGAATGCACAAATATTATCTTGAGAAGAATTCATAATGGAAATTTTTGGCTAGAGGATAGAGTAATAGACATTACAGCTGACTTGATTCATGAAGTCATTGGATTATCTAAAGTTGGTGCTATTCCTTTAAATGAAAAGAACATGAGGAAAATAGTCATGGACAACACAGGCTCAAACTATAATGGCAGAGGAATTGTAATTAGTACGATTAAACAAGATGATGTGAGATATTTATGCAATATCCTAACCACTAAGTTTTGTACAAATTCACAAGAAGATGACATGGTAGAAGGAATGGTACACATAGCTTATTTGATGTGTGTTGACAAGGTACCAGTTGATATGTTTGAAATTATGAGGATTCAATTGTTTGAAAATTTGGAAAAGATCAAGAAAACAAAGTATGCACAATTTAGATTTTCATCCTTAATCACATACATGTTTTTCCACCTATTGAGAATATTTCCTTACACCATTGCAAATGATTGGAATGATGGACAAACCACTATGGAAAGAATCAATAAAGTATACATGAGACATGTTATTGACAAAGTGAATGAGAGTGCTATGTTAGTAATGAAGACATTTCAAAACTTGGTAACTAGCAGATCAAGGATTCCACAATCTCTTATGGAGAAATATAAAGATGATATATGTTTCATGGTTGACACTGACTTTACCTATATTGAAGTAGTGGAGCCTAGAATAGAGTTCATAGACCCTCTTATCTATGAGATATTTGAGGTAGAAGTAGAAGAGTATATTAGCAGGTTACTTAAGTGTAAGTTGGACACTCATTGTAACAGATTTGGAACTTTTGAAGAGAACTTCAACTCTGCTAAAGCTATAATTGAAGAGAAGAAGTCTAAGAAGAGAGTTGACAACACTATTAAGAAAATATTGAAAGACACAAAAATGACAGAGCATGAGTTTTTAGTGGTAAAACAGACAGCAACAACAATTAGAGATATTGGATAGAAAGAGGTCTTGTCTGTATGACCCTTATGATCAAGTGCCATACAAAAAGAAGCTACACAAGTCAAGGTGAAAGTAGAGGAACTAAAAAAAGATCAAGTAGAAAGAAAACCAACTGGATCCACTTCCTCCACACCTAGCAAGAGAATAAAGGAAATTGCTATTGGACCTGGTAAGAGGCAAAAAAATGTGATGCCACCAATTCCTAGAAAAGTTATAGCTATAAAAGATGAGGATACTACTATCAAGAAGAAAGCTTGGAAACCAAAAGTTGAAAAGATAAATGAGTAGATCATTGAAAATGGAGACTTTACAAGAATGAACAAGTGCTACAATCTTTATGATTATTCAGACAGACTTAATCTGGAGAATACTATTGTGAAGCATATGATTTTGGAAAATAAGAAGTTTGATACTATTCAAGGTCAGATACCTAATGATTTGTATAACAAACTTATAAATAGGAAGAAGAGAGCACAAGAAGAAGACACAACCAACCATAAGAGAAAATCTTCTCAAGAAACTATGTGATATAAGAGATGATGAACACTTGAAGCAGATCTTGAAGGCCCTAAGCACCCATCTAAGAACCAAAAGGGGAACCATTCTAATTATGGGAGGTAGATATGAAGAAGTTAATTCTGATATAGAGCAGGCAATAATCAAAGTTATGGAAAATATTTTTGGAGAACCATCAATTGCAGCTAAGCAAGCAGGTGAAGTAGAACAAGAGGATATTCCCTCTCCACCGGCCATTAATATTGAAGATGAAACCATGGATATTGAAGGAACAAAGGTCACCTTGGATACTGATGACAATGTATTCAATAATTTAGAGAACATTGTTGACAATTCGGCTCTTGATGAACCAGATACAGAAGCAGAGTAGACCCAAATTGTTAGTGAAGGACCTAAAGTAACAGAGATCAGTCTTACTATTAAGACTAGAAAGAAGCCAATTGGATCTTTGTTTGAGGATTTAGGAAAGAAAGTTGATGATGATGATCAATTGGAATTGATCACCTCATTGAATAAAATCATTGGAAAAAACAAGAAAGTGAAAAATCTTGAAGGAAGTATGAAGGAACTAACTGACAAGTTACAAAGCATTGTAACTACACAAATTACTGAAGCAGACCCATTGGAGAAAGCTAAGAAGGTAATGAGAACTTTTGACAATGAATTCACAAATTTATCTAATATTGCAAAAGTGAGAGCTCAAGCAGCTTATGAAATAGGAATGCTCTTGAACATTAGCCAGAATATCAGAAATGATATTATAAATCTTGATATTTGTATCAAGAACTTGAGAAAGATTTTGGAAACAGGGAAATCTTTGTATATACAGTGTACCAAATTAGAGACTTTGACATCAAAAGAAGATTAGAAGATAAAGCTAAAGGAAGCAGAAATTCAGAATAAATCTAACATTCTTTCTAGCCCAAATGTGAAAAATTTAGATGTTGAGAAGAAAATTCAAAAAATGTATGATGAAATCAAAGTTTTGCAAGATGAAAGAGACAGAAAAATGAAACGATTCACTCTTTTGAGAGAACATACTTCTATGAAGTTGAACATTATTGAAGAACACTTGGAACAATGTCTTTCAGCAAAGACATCTTTTCAGAAGTTTAACTTTGAAAACCTTCAAGCATGCCAAATAGCATCTTATGGACTGAGCACACTACTCGATGTGGTAGATTCCATTAAGAAGTCATGGGAGAAAGAGATAGAAGCTATGAAAGTTGACTTTGCAAGTTGTGTTGCAAGCCTACCGGCTTTGCAATAATGAACTAAGGTATAATCTTTTTCTAATACAATTTTGTAACCCTCCCTACCTTATTTTGTCATTGTTGTCAAAGGGTGAGAGATAGAGCAAAAAATTGATAATATATATATATATATATATATATATATATATATATATATATATATATATATATATATATATATATATATATATATATATATATATATATATATATATATAAGGATTGATACTCTTAGGGGGAGTATTGTATTAGAGATAAGTTTTTTTGAGGAGATATAAGGATAGTATATACATCTTATACTATGGCCACAATTTTGATACAATTTTGAGATTTTAAACTTGTACACTTACCCAATTTTCTCATATGTTGCCACCAATGACAAAGGGGGAGATTGTTAGAAATTTGGCTGAGTTAAGTACATAGATGTTGTCATTATGGAAACATATGATCCAGATGAAGAGTGCACAGATCAGAGAGAAAGTATAGCAGAGCGCATTACAAATTTGTCTAAGTGTAAGACAGTGTTTTCACTAGTGCACCCAAACACAATTTTTGTTTGCGATGTTGACTGGAGTAAGTTTAGTGCTTGCACACTTGAACATAAACTCTATGATGTCTATTGGACACTGATCTAAGAGCACAAGTCAGTACGGAATGTACAGAAAGAGTTATGTCAGTTTTACCAAAGAAAGTGTTAAGCCGACAGGACATAATATGAAGACAGAATCAATAAAGAGTTAAGGGATTATTTTGTTTATCAAAATAATGACTTAACAATATAAAGTGATGACATCCTAGATGTTAACCCTTGGATAAAGTTATTTTGTAATATGGCATCTGACCATGTAAAGTTATTAGCCTTAATAACTTGTATAAATGTAATTGTGAAGAAGTAGAGAAAAAAAAAAGGATTGTAACTGTAATTGTAATGATATGATGCAAAAGAGCAACGAATAGACATTTATGCAAGTAGTATAAGGTTATGTACCTTGATCCATTTTTGTAATCAATATATTATACAATAATTATTGGGGCAGTGGGCTCATTTGGTAATCAGATTTTGTATTGACAACTCCTAATAGGGTTGAGGCTTCTAACAAGGCCTATAGTCCCTTAATCAGGACTGATTGATGCAGGAGCATCCTGGGTGTAAGAGAAACCTTGCATCACCAAAAAATATTTATGTTTTCTTTTCAATAAGGGCTATCTTGTGTAGAACTACTATTTATGGAAACTTACTATTTTTAGTAAGTTGGTCATATGATCTCAGAATGTTTTGATTTCACAGTTCGAGGTTCATCCTAGTCATTCCAGCCTATCAATTGAGTTTCATTGCCACATCATCAGTATTGGTGAAGTTATTGGAGTTTTTGGGTACAAAATCTTTCAGGTCAATTTTGAAGGCCTTAGAAGCTCCGGATCACGATCAACCTCTGACTGACTATTTCTAGCGCATGTTGGGCACTATAGATCTCATCATGGCATTTCTGAAAAGTGGTTACAATAGAAAAATAGATCTACAATTAAAAAGTTATGGCCTTCGGAAGTTGGGATACCTAAAAGCATATTTTGTATTTCTTTTGAGCTGACCCTATTGTAAAATTGTGAAAATAAAATAATTATATGTATATTCAGCCTTAAGGGCTAAATTTCTGGAACCTTCTTGGGCGGTGGAAATTGCCTATACAAAGAAGGCTCATAGTGTTGTCTAGGCAGTTCTAGGTAGTAGATTTGGGTATTGATTCTAGGCTTTGTTCTATAGAATATTGTAAGGGAATGGTCATGTGGCTTTGCATATTGTACTTATGAAAGTTTCTAATTCCACATTTGTGGAGATAATAAGAAGCCCTTTTTTTGTTCTTGCATATTGTTGTTGTTTCTCTATTTCTGTTATGTGTTTGTGGTATTAAGGGGAGCACCCTTCATTAAGTGGTATCAGAGTAGGAGTTCCTGAGTGTGTAGATAGATCACTGACTATGAGGTAGTTTGCACTAGGATCATCGGTTAGGGTTTTTGTGTAAATAGATCACTGACTATGAGGCAATTTGCACTAGGACCATGGTTAGGGTTTCAGCAATAAGCACAAAAATGCCTCCATGAAGGGAATGTGGTGGAAGAGCTGGTGTTGTGACACCTGAGGTTAGAGAGCTCCAGAGACAAGTGCAAGCATTGCAAGAAGAGATTTGCAGAGGAATGAATCTTAATGTCAAAGATGAAAGTGAGGATGAAGCTAAAGAAGGAAATGATGATCATGAAGCAGAAGTTGAAGTTTTGAATCAAGAGGAAGAAAGGCTTTTCCGAGCTATTTATAAGATTGAGAAAAGACCTAAGATCGAGGTTCCTACACTTTCAAGGAATCTTGACCTAGATAAGTTAATTGACTAGATCAACGAATGTGAAAAATATTTCGGGTATGAAGATATTGAGGATCCTGATCGGGTCAAGTTTGCGAAGGCCAGATTGAAGGGTCATGCAAAGATCTAGTGGCAGGAGATCCAATTGGATTGAAATTGAAGAGGAAAGGATAAAATCACAAGATGGGATCATATGGTGGATAAATTGAGGCTAGAGTTCATTCTTGTTGATTATGAGCTTGACCTACTGAAGAAAATACAAAGTTTGAAGCAAGCAGGAAGATCTGTTCAGGAGTATACAGAGGAGTTCTATCGAATTCTCATCAGAATAGGCCATGTAGAAGCTGATAAGGAGAAATCTTCCCATTACCTTAATGGGTTAAAGCTGAGCATTCATGAGGAGTTGAATCTAGTTTGAATGAACAGTATTGAAGAGGCATACTAGTTTGCCCTAAAAGTAGAGAAAAAGTTGAACAAGAAGTTTGAGAGCAGACAAAATGAAAGAGGTTGTGATAGAAGATCTGGTGGACAATCATATGGAGATCGAAATGAAGATCTAAAAAAGTAGGATGATGCTAGTAACAGTCAGAATTAGACAGCAGATAATTTTAATCATTTCCATGATCAGAATAATAGAGATCAGAGAGGAAGAGGAAGAGGACAAGGATATAGAAGAGGAGGTTTCCATGGAACATGTTTTCACTGTTGAGAAAAAGGTCATAGGGCATTTGAATTTCCTTAGCACCAAGGAAGAACATATAGGAGAAATGAAGGCCAAGCTAGAGTTGCATACGTAGATGAAGATGCCAGATCATCACATTCTGAAGATGTTGAAAGAGGAGAGATGTTGATTAATAGAAGAGTCCTGCTAAGTGGTGAGAATGAACCTGAACAAAGGAGGAGCCTATTTCGCACTAGGTGCAAGTGTGGGGGTAAGTGTTGTGATTTGATTATTGATAGAAAATGCACTGACAATTTGGTGTTAGAAGAGATGGTGACAAAGTTGAAGCTCAAGAGGCAGAAACATCCACATCCATATCAGGTTACCTGGGTGCAAGATGACTACAAGGTCATGGTAAGTGAACAATGCCTAGTAAAGTTCAAGATCAGCGGGTACCAAGATGACGTACTATGTGATATCATATGTATGGATGCATATTATATGTTGTTGGGTAGGTCATGGAATTTTGATAGATGTGTTGTACATGATGGTCGTGTGAATACATATTCCTTGACAAAGGATGGAGTGTGACATAAGCTAAAGCCATTGAAGGAAACTGAAGAAAAGGTATGTGGTAATGCAAGAATAACTTTTGTTGATAGAGGAAATTTCTTAGACGATATGCGACATGAGAAGATGTGTTTTACCTTAATTCCAAAGGCTAGAAAAGAGGAAGTAGAAGATGTACTTATAGAAGATGTAGAATTATTGAATGAGTTTCAGGATATTGTATCTGATAATATACCTGATGGGTTACCACCGGTAAGGAAGATCAGTCATCAGATGGATTTGATTCCAAGAGCCAATTTTCCAAATAAGGTAGCACATAGAATGACACTAGCAGAAAGTGAAGAGTTGAAGAAAAATTTGAAATTTAGTTCATCACATCATCCACAGATTGTATATGGAAGTATTCCTAGAAATGCATCTGAGTGGAGAAAGATAGATAAAGGAGAAATAAGTAGTGCTGAGGCTGAGGATTTTGTAGAACACTTGAAGAACATCCATGAGGAAGTGAGGAAGCACATTACCAAAATGAATTCATAGTATAAGGCTAAGGCAGATGAGAAAAGGAGGCATAAGGAGTTTCAGGTTGGAGATGAAGTCATGGTTCATTTGTGGAAGGAGCAATTTTTGGTTGGTACATATAACAAGTTGAAAATGAAGAAGTTTGGGCCATGTAAGATACTAAAGAAACATGATTTAGGAAATGCATATGAGGTCAAGTTTCTTACTGAGCTAAATATTTCACCAGTATTTAATGTTTCAGATCTGATAGAGTATCATGAAGGAGGTGTTGAAGATGAGGTTATAGCAGCATAGTGGAGTATTCCAGCAACCAGTTCAGATATCAAGGAGATTGAAGACATACTGGATAGTCATGTTGGCAGAAGCAAAAGGAATAGGACATATGAAGAGTATTTGGTCAAATAGAAAAGATGACCTATTGAAGATTCATCATGGCTAACAAAGGAGGAGGTTAACCGTCTTGGTTTTCCTCTGCACACCTGAATCATGGCAGGGTCACTTCTCAAATTACCCTGGGTGTCTAATGCAGGAGCATCCTGGGTGTAAGAGAAATCTTGCATCACCCAAAAATATTTATGTTTTCTTTTCAATAAGGGCTATCTTGTGCAAAACTGCTATTTATGGAAGCTTACTATTTTTAGTAAGTTGGTCATATGATCTTAGAATGTTTTGATTTCATAGTTGGAGGTTCATCCTAGTCATTCCAGCCTATCAGTTGAGTTTCATTGCCACATCATTAGTATTGGTGAAGTTATTGGAGTTTTTGGGGTATGAAATCTTTCAGGTCAATTTTGAAGGCCTTAGAAGCTCTAGATCATGATCGATCCCTAGCTGACTGGTGCTAGCGCATGTCAGGCACTGTAGATCTTGTCATGGTGTTTCCAAAAAGTGGTTACAATAGAAAAATGGAGCTATGGTTAAAAGATTATGGCCTCCAGAAGTTGGGCTACCTAAAAGCATATTTTGTATTTCTTTTGAGCCGACCCTATTGTAAAATTGTGAAAATAAAATAATTCTATGTATAGTCGGCCTTAAGGGCTAAATTTCTGGAACCTTCTTGGGCAGTGGAAATTGCCTATATAAAGAAGGCTCGTAGTGTTGTCTAGGCAGTTCTGGGTAGTAGATCTATGTATTGATTCAAGGCTTTGTCCTATAGAATATTGTAAGGGGATGCCCATGTGGCTTTGCATATTGTACTTCTGAAAGTTTTTAATTCCACATTTGTGGAGATAATAAGAAGCCCATTTTCTATTCTTGCATATTGTTGTTGTTTCAATATTTATGTTATGTGTTTATGGTATTAAGGGGAGCACCTTTCATCACTGATACACTATATGATTGTAATAGACTCCTAATAGGGTCAACATCCTTAACAAGATACTTTTGATTAGTGAATCTTTGTGGGTACCATCCCCACTGGGGTTTCCCTTGGCCAGGGTTTCCTCGAGAACAAATAATGTGTTATGAGTTCTTTAGTTTTATTCATGTTATTTAGTTTCTTATGTTATGCATTTATAAAGATAATCTATTATATCCATAATTGGGAAAAATTTAAAGTTTGTGGAATACTGATTCACCCCCCCCTCTCAGTATTCCCTATTTCTAACAAGTTCATGGACATTTTTTGTAAAAAAAATTATTTGAGTATGCAAGGCATATACATAGAGCATGATGGTTGGATATGCAATTCAAGTTGTGCAAGGACACATTCCCACTTGATACCATTATTTCAGTTGTGGAATTTGCAAAGAACTACACACTACAACCATAGAATGAGGTGTAAGAAAAGTATTACACCTCTCAACAGGTTGCTATATTTGTTCATATAGCATTCATGCATGCACCAAATAGTACAAAGGAGAATAGAAAGATATTGAGGGAGTATCATTTTTATATCAGCGATGATCACTCACATTCTACAAAGTTTGTACACAGTTGCTTTCAACTATTTTATGGTCATTTGGCAAACAAGGGCATAAAATATCATTGACATATCATATGGTCAAATAATTGTGCATCACAAGTCAAGAATTCTCGGATGTTTTATTAGTTGTGCAGGATGCATAAGATTACTAGAATTCAATATATGTGGAATTTCATAGAGGCCGGTCATGGAAAGGGAGAGCATGATGATGTAGGTGCATGTATTAAAAGAGCCTTAGCACGTGAAGAATTGAAGTACAAAGAGAGAGAAATAATGTTAGATGCGGGATGTATTGTCTAGTGGTGTAATGCTACAATGGGTCCAGGTAATGAAGGTGAGTCTACGGTTCATAGATTTTTTTGGTTGATAGATGAAACTAACATTGCACCATATGAGGATTGTTGTACATTGACAGGATCAAGTGAGCTACACTCTTTTAGAAGTTGTAATGCAGGTTCTTGGAGTATCCACACATGACATATGGCATGCTTTTGTTCATCATGTGTAGATGAAGATTGGGATGGGTGTGATTCAAAGGAATGGGTTGATGAATGGTATACACATATTTTGAGTCCACTTCCCTCCTATAATTCCCATGAATCAATACAACAGACATAAATGGAATCATCTATTGACTTTGATTGTTTATCTAATCTAGTACAACTAGGTAAAATTTTCCACATACAAATAATCTCAAATTTAGTACTTTATCGTAAATATTAAGTAAACTAATGTCCTCATTATGTTGATATCATTACAGGCCATGTTTTTGCTATTATTGCACCTGAAGATAATGAAGAAGGGACAGATTATTATTTGTGTCATTGTGTTGAGGCAAAAAATAAATTGGATCACTCAGTTATCAATGGTGAAGAATTAGAATACCCTATAGGAGAAGTGGGTGTAACCGGTACATGGCTTAGATGGTATGCTATGAAGAACCCTAGGCTGTGGTTGTTTAGGGATTGGGAGACACACATAAAGATTCTTCATTATTCAAACCTTGTCATTGCATCAAATGTCCACTTGATCAAATATGGGGGAAGACCGCATAATAAAACTCTTTGGAAGGTTCATGAGTTAGAACATGAGGAAATACTTGAGATAATCAAGGGTAGGGAAGATCCAGTTGGTTCATTGGACTAAATGGAGATACAAAATATTGTAATGTCAAATTTATACAGCATTGTAAATTGGGTGGACCATAAATTGCTCATGTATTACCCCATATGTATAATGGAAAGTTTGTAAGATTTAATGAAAAACTTTCTCTTCTATTTTTTAGGGAAATACTAGAGGTTTTCTCTGCTCAACTCTTTCCTCTAGTGCTCCTATTGAGATGAGTTGTAAAAATATTTCTCATTATTAATAAAAAAAACTTTATGATGTTATGCCAATGACTTGCAGGCACATGATACTTGGAAGGCCATGGAAGAGCCTTAAGGATCCAAATCAATTCAATGATGGACTATCTCATTTACTTTCCAACTTCTCCCTCTTTGAAATAGAAGGTTTACATTTTGGTTTTATAGATAGTGTACCCTCCTAGGCCACCTAGTGTACCTAGTGCCTCCACCACATCAAAACTTAAACTAGACTTCACACCCTAATCCTAACACCTTATATCATCTCATCATGGTACATTTTTTATGTTACAACTTCCCATTCACTCCTATCCACTCATCCTTCACCATTCTTCTACTATAGCCTTTCTAGGCCTGTCTAATAGCTCTTCAAACCTTGAAATCAGCAATTCATTCACAATATCCCCAAACAACCTAGAAATGTTTTTACACTTTCAAATACCCTTTTCGGAGTTACTAAGTTGGTATCATTCTCATATTTTCGTGACCTGACTAGTGAACACTTCCTTCACCCCCTAACCCTTCAACTAGGCCTAATTAGCCCTTGCCCAAAGAAGCAACTCTATCATCCACTAATCTCCAAACAAGCCTACCATAAACACCACATACAAAAAAATCTAAAAATATTCCAACAAAACCTAACCCAGAGCAGTAGAAAACTTGGTAACAGCCTTACTTCCTTGTGAAGCAGCATGCCTCGCCAGCTCTCTAGGTAGAACAAACTTGACAGTAGTCTTAATTTCTCTAGAGGAAAGTGTCATGATCTTGTTATATTTCAAAAAAGAAGAAACCTCATGAGTAATCTTATCAAAAAAATAAATCATGATGCTCTCCATGATATCCATTGCAGCACTGGATATTCCCTTAGAGGGATGCACTTATATCAACACCTTGTATATAAACCTCTTCTAACTTTCTACACTTATCTTCCTCTTCTTCTTCTTATTCTTAGATTTCATGGCTTTAATAGTTGTGGAAGCCCTAGACACTTATCTTCCTCTTCTTCTTCTTATTCTTAGATTTCATGGCTTTAATAGTTGTGGAAGCCCTAGAATCTTGTGGAGCCATGGATTTTATGCTTGTATGAACAAATGACTAAAATTTTCAAATGCACAGGTATGGGATTGGACTGTATACAAGGCTTGATTTAAAGCATTGTTTGTGGGTAATTAAGAGCATACGTACAAGGATTTTTCACTAGCTCCCACTAGCTTTTGAAGAGATTGTGGACTTGTGTGAAGTTGAATGTTCTATACCTTTTATGGATTTTGGTCCTATATTGTTGCATTGGGAGGGATGGCATTTAATGCAAGAGAATTTTTGGGTAGATAGTTTTGTTTGTGATATATCAAATCAGTAATTTTTTTAGATTTGAAATGGCTAGGTGTATTTATGATCAAGTTGGGTCAATGATTTTAGTTGACATGTATTGTAAATAGTGATATATTTGAAATTATTTAATTAATTAGTATTTATGTTATTTATTTATTTGATGGAGTTTTCATTCATTAAGTCATATGTTAAATTTGTTTAGGACATGAATTCCAACTTCTCCCTCTCTGAAATAGAAGGTTTACATTTTGGTTTATCCAGATTAATACATTTTCTTCCATTACTAGGTTTTACCTTCTTCCCTTGCAGTTGTTCTATTCCTTGTTTCACACATTTTCCCTTTTCAGGTCCAAATGTCTTTATTGGCAAATTGGTGACAAAATCATTGCATAAGACTTGTATTTTCTTATTCATATTTGATGGAAGGCTATTATGCACTTTTCCTCCTTTAACATACTTGTAAGGACTACATTCTTTGACAATGGGGAAAATATGGACTATCATCTACCCACTCAAAAAAGTAGGCATCTCCATCCTCAAGATTATTGGAAATTGAAAAATATCTCCATCCATGAATCAAGGAAGCTTTAGGGAAATCTTCAAGGAGTCTTATAGGCTATTCCCTTCTATTAGGATCCACAAGAGTCACCATTGTTCTTTCTCTTGGTAATTTGAGTTTATCTACAAATGTGTTCCGTGTTGTCTGTAGAACAAATTTTTGCATAAAATAAGAAACATTACCTTAAGAACCATCTAAACACTATTATTAGAAAATACGTAACAAAATATAGAAACCTAAAATATCCTTTAGACAATAATAGATTGGCTTCTTGAACCATTTTCAAATAGACTTGTAGAGTATAGGAGACTGTAATATAATAGATATAATTTTCACTTCATTTTCAGCATCTTATGTTGATTTTCTTTTCAACTCAACAGATAATTTTATGTCCCTCAAGTGATCAGAACTCATCAGAATAGCACTTGTGGAAGGATCAAGGCATTTCCTCTATGACTCAAAATTACTTTGGATCTTCTCAAAATGAAAAATGGAAATATCTTTTTCATAGCCATTCTTCTTATATATCCAAACTCTGAAATACATCTAACAACTAGGTACATGCTAGGGGAAACCTCATTCTCTACACACAGTCGTACAATGTCAGAACTCACAGTGTTCCTCACTTCAAATAGGCAACATTGGATATCTTTCAAACTTTGGGTCATAGCATCGAACCATCTATTTCAATAACTCTGAATGGTTGGGTAAATGGTAGGGGCAACATCATTTGGTACACACAGTCTTTTGAATGCCGTCGATGACTCTAGGCCAAAGTGTCCCTCAAGGTCCCTTCAGCATGAAATCAGTGATCTTTACGAGGTCATATCTTAGAGCTCATGCAAGGTAGCATCAATCTGTTAGGTCCTACAGGGCTATGTTGCTGAGGGCTCCAATAGCAGGAGCTATCTCAGTTTTCAGAGATTCAAGTTCATTTAAATTTGGCAACACATTCTTGGTCGATGTCAAAACTCATAGTGTTCCTCAATTCAAATGGCCAATGTTGTGTATCTTTCAAACTATCAGTTGTAGCATCGAACCATCTATTCCAAGAGCTCTAAATGGTTAGGTAAATGCTAGGAGAAACATTTTTTTTCACACACATTTGTTTGAACCCCATCGATGACTCTATGTCGAAGTGTCCCTCAAGGTCCCTTCAGCATGAAATCAACGATCTTTATAGGGTCATTTTGTAGGTCGTGCGAGATAGCATCGATCTGTTAGGTGCAACAAGACTATGTTGCTGGGGCCTACAATAACCTATCTTAGTTTTTAGATATTCAAGTTCATTTAAATTTGGTAACACACTCTCAGTCGATGTTAGAACTCACAGCATTCCTCAATTCAAATGGCCAACATTTCATATCTTTCAAACCGTTGGTCATAGCACCAAACCATCTATTCCAACAGCTCCAAATGGTCAGGTAAACACTATGGATAACCTTGTTCAGTACATACACTTGTCAAACCCCCTCAGTGACTCTGAGCTAAATTATCCCTCAAGGTCCCTTCAGCATGAAATCAGAGATCTTTATAGGGACATATCTTAGAGCTCGTGCAAGGTAGAATCAATTTGTCAGGTGATAAGAGACCATGTTGCCAAGGCCTACAATAGCTTGTCTCAATTTTTAGATATTCCAGTTCATTTAAATTTGGCAACACATTCTTGATCAATGTCAGAACTCGCAGTGTTCCTCAGTTCAAATGGCCAACATTACGTATCTTTCAAACTTTCAATCGTAGCATCGAACTGTCTTTTCCAAAAACTCTAAATGGTTAGGTAAATGCTAGGGGAAACCTTTTTTGGCACACATAGTCATTTGAATTCTACCACTAACTCTGGGTCGAAGTGTCCCTTAAGGTCCCTTCAACATGAAATTAGTGATCTTTATGGGATCATATCTTGAAGCTCATGTGAGGTAGCATCGATTCATCAAGTGCTATAGGACCATGTTGTTGAGGCCTACAATAGCCTATCTCATTTTTAGAGATTCAATTTCATTTAAATTTGGTAACACATTCTTGGTCGATGTCAAAACTCATAGTGTTCCTCAGTTCAAATGGCCAACGTTGCATATCTTTCAAATCATCAATCGTAACATCAAACCGTCAATTCAAATAGCTCTGAATGGTCGAGTAAACACTAAGGGAAACCTCATTCAACACACATATTCATTCAAATGCCACCGATGACTCTGGGCCAAAGTGTCCCTCAAGGTCCCTACAACATGAAATCAATGATCTTTACAAGGTCATATCTCAGAGCTCATATGAGGTAGCATCAATCCGGCAAGTGCTACAAGACCATGTTGTCGAGGCCTACAATAGCCTGTCTTGATTTTTAGAGATTCAAGTTTTTTTAAATTTGGAAACACATTCTCGGTCAATGTTAGAACTCATAGTGTTCCTTAGTTCAAACAGCCAATGTTGGGTATCTTTCAAACCGTTCCTCATAACAATGAACCGTCTATTCTAACAACTCTGGATGGTCAAGTAAATGGTAGGGGAAACCTCATTCAGAACACACAACTATTTGAATGTTGTCAATGACTCAGGATTGAAGTGTCCCTCAAGGTCCCTACAACATGAAATCAATGATCTTTACGGGGTCATATCTTAGAGCTCATGTGAGGTAGCATCAATCTGTCAGGTGCTACGAGACCATGTTACCGAGGCCTACAATAGCCTATTTTATTTTTTATAAATTCAAGTTTTTTTAAATTTGGCAACACATTTTCGGTCGATGTAAAAACTCACAGTGTTCCTTAGCTCAAATGGCCAACATTGTGTATCTTTCAAACCGTCTATCGTAGCATCAAACTACCTATTCCAAAAACTTTGAATGGTTGGATAAATGCTACTGAAAACCTTTTTTTGGCACACACAGTCATTCGAACACCATTGACCACTCTGGGGCGAGCATTAGGATGAGTGAAAATGTATAGGATAAACTATGGTTTAAATTAGGGTTTAGAATAATACATGTGAAAGTGACCCTAAATCCATATTTTAAACATACATTTAAACTGTATTGATATGGAAAGTAAATTTAAATGACTAATGTTGAAATGAAGAGATAAAGGTACTTACCTCTAAAAAAGAACCTACTGAAAACCCTGTCAAACAGTCTCAAAAATTGTTGATTTCTATGCTATTGAATTGAAACTGCGAGATCTACAAAACCCATAAATATTTTCCAATTCTAAGGGAGGTAATCTTGACCCTCATAAAAGGTCAAATCCTACATTTTTATTCTAAAGGTCGATTCTGACTTTGTTTGCAAATCCCAGAAGTTCGCTGAAAAGGGTATCCAAATCTATTCTTAGATCTAAAATTCCACACCTGTACCTACAAGAAAAAGAGGGTTTTGTTGTTTTTTTGGGGGGGGGGTTGCCTTGGTCAAACCCTGATTTAGAATCAACCTTAATATTGAAATTGAAATGGAGAATGCTAGTAAGTAGTAGAAGAAAATCTAACAATGAAGCTATGACATTCAATAGATATCCAATTGTATTTGAAATGTAATCAAGTATTTTGATATGAAAGCTTGAACATAACATCAACAAATGTAAATCAAACCTCCATGATCGTATGCTTGGAATCCACCTTGAGGGAAGAAAGAATGGATCTTGAAGGAAGTTCACGCCATCATGATGGCTAGATCTAGGATTTGAATGATGAATCTTGAATGCTTGAATCGTTGATCTTGAATGGAGAACTTGGATGGAGAAGAGGACTTGAATGCTTGAATGGTTTCTTTCTTGATCACCTTGAGAGCTTGAGAGAGGAGATTGCAAAACTTGATGTGAAAATGAGAGAGGAAGGCCTCCTTTTATAGTGAACTAGGGCACAATCCTCTAGAGGGGCCACCTTGGAGAATTAAATCCCAATTAGGTCATAACCTTTAGAAAATATACCTAAATTAAATGAACTTTAAGGATTTACCATTTCAAAACCTGAAATGGCCGACCCAGAGGTGGGAAAACAAATATCCCTGAAACCCAACACCAGGAATTCAAGGAATATTGAAATTTGAATACGAGGGGCAAAATCATGGTTGTAACTAACCAAGTAAGGATCAAGGTTGTAACTAACCTGGTTAGGATTGAGATTTTAATTGACCAGGTCAAGATCAAGGTTGTAACTAACCAAGTCAAGATTGAGGTTGTAACTGACCAAGTCAGGATCCTGACCCAGAATGCTAGGAAATGCAAATTGAAGTGAAAATTAGGGACAAATAGAAGCAAAATGAGGAGAACAAATATGATCTAAGAAAAGACATGATTCAAGGTGCTTGACATGACCTAGACCACTCACTCAAAGGGATAAACACTATTAACATGGAAGTGATTCAATTTTAAGATGATACATTAAGCCCCCACTTTAGCAAGAGTATGGATTCAATGCAAACTCTTGGTAAAGGAGAAGGAAGAAGAGATGCTAGTGGATTTGAAACAAGATAGAATGACACTTAGTTAGGGACACAAGCCCCAAGGCTAAGGATTCTAACTCAACATACGCACACAAGGGTGCCAAAAGAACAAGGGTTAGTACTAAACAACCCAAATCAATTAGCATAAGAAACCTTGCTAAGAAATATTTCTCATACTAATATCATATTTGGAAAGCTATCATAAAAGCATAAATGATTACATCAGAAAGATAAGAGAAACACTATAAATAACATAGCTTCATGATCCTATCCTACTAGCATGAAGGGGAAAAGAAAGAAAGGGAAAAGAGTGATTACCTTGCCTAGTAAGATGCCCACCTTACCATGAATCACCCTAGAGGGAGAGCCCAACAAGTTCACCCATAAACTATGCTTGCAATTATAATGCATCTTCTGATAGCTTCTAGAATACTCATAGATCCACCTTCTTGTATCACTATGGATATGAAATGCATTTCTCCTCAGGATTTAGCAACTTATATGTGTTACCTTCAGAAGATCTAGCATATGAATGCATGTTTTTTTAGGATTTAGCAACTTATGTGCATTACCTTCCAAGATTTAGCATATTTGAAATTGAAAATGTGTGTCCATTTAGGATTTAGCAACTTATATGTGTTACCTTCTAGGATTTAGCATATTAGAAATTCATGTCTCCTCAAGATTTAGCAACTTATGTGTGTTACCTTTGGAAGATTTAGCACATAAAAATTTAAAAACTATAGTACAAGGGAGACCCTATATATGCCCCCCTCCTTAATATGTAAAAAACATACTATTTTGACATGTTAAGGAAAGAAAAGAACAAGGATAAAGCCTTCTTCAGCATCAAGACAATATCCACAAACAACACCCAGTCCAAGCTACGAAGGTCACAGCTCCTATGAGGCCATGGAAGGGACGAATGTAAAGAGATATCATGCAAGAAGTGAAAAGAATGTAACCCTTATGAGGGATAGCACACTATTCAATTTCCAAGGTGAGAGATATATCAACCATGGAAACCCAATGTCAAACAATGAAATAGGTTGTGATCAAGGATAAAGATCCTTAATGCAAACCAAAATTTTAATGTATGATTGGATATCACATAATAGATAAATACTGCTTAACCAAGAAATGAGGTGAATCCCAGAAATACAGAAAAGAAGGAGATGGCATCTTTGCCCCACAAGTGTAGGATCAAAGGTGTAAGAGGATACCTACTTCATAATTCAAGGAGATATCCTATTTAGCAATAATGCATACCATATTCTTAGTGAGGGATATTGACCCCTACATCCAAGAGTATAGATAATCATGAAAAGGATATGTCACTCATGGAAAAGGATCCTCAAAGAAAGAGATCTTATCAACAAGACCCCCACCAAAGAGGAGTACTTTAGATAAAATATCATCTTTCAAAGGAAGAAACAAAGATCCAATCATCAAGCCCCCTAGAAAAGAAGAGGAAGAGGAATATTTGGAATGATGGAAACAAGTCTAACACCATAGCAAGGGTGAGAGTTTATAAAAAACATAATTTGCAACATAGACAAGAAGTGTCGACTTAGGACAACAAGTTTTCATATAAGAAGGTTATCCATAATCAAAACATTTGTCAATATGATGAAGTAATATTTCAATATAAACAAATATCACTAAGCTAAGGAAATCAATTTCTTAGACAAAGATAAAGAAGAGAGAACCTTTCCCCCTAGGGATGAAAGGCAAGGGATACCTTTGCAAAACACATGTCCTAGAAAAGATATCTTGAATAATAGAAGAGAGCAATGGATGAAAAGCTATCATAATAAACACCATGAAAACATAACCAATTAAGCTCAAAGTAGGAATATAATGGAGTCTAGAAGACAAGAAGAAATATACCTCTTGCCCCCCAGTCTAAAGGAGAAAATATCTATGCTATATACAAATGAGGGGTAAAATTATGAATAAATCTCAAAGGAGAAATTTCTTTTCTTTTATCTTTATGGATTGTATAATATGGAGAAGGTTCCTTGAAGAATCTTTTCACATCTACATCATGAACCATAGTTTGAACCTCAACATAAGTGTAGGAAGAACTAGGAATAGCAGATGGAGAATTAGGAATCAGATTAGGAAAGATAGGATTAGGATTAGGAAGTTTAGGAACTAAATTATAAAGATTAGGAATACTAGGAAAAGTGTAGGAACTGATATGAATGGAAGACACAACCAGAAGAAAACTTGGAACCATAGTTGGAAAAGGATTTGAATAGATATCAATAATACTATGGTAAGAATGTTGTGAGGTAGGATCTTGATTTCCCATAAGATCACCACTAAGAGGAATAGCATTGAGGGAATTCATATCTTTCTCTACTAATGCCTCATCACTAGAAGGAATCCTAAATGGAGGTGAAGGATTTATAATGTCATCTCCTTTCGCATAAGGGAAGTGTGTTTTAGAGAATATGTCATTTTCTTGTATTAAAAATTCTTCACAAGGAGAGGATAAATCAATGTATTTATCCAAGGATTCATCCCAAACAGTAGAATTATCCACAATGGTTTCATGAGGAAGAGAGTAATCAACATCAAAATTCAAAGGCTCATCCCAAATAGGAGGATTATCATCCCTATCCATTAAGCACATTATAGGAGTATCATAAGTCCTTAAAGCTTGATCCCTAGAGGGGGAAGAAGGACATCTATTAGGAGAAGAATTAACATCGATCTTCAACTCCTCTCCATAAAGAGAAATATGATGGAGATAAAGTTTAAGGTCATCTTCATTTTCTAATGTACCCTTATAAGGTAATTCAAAAGAGGACAAAGCATTATCACATGTACTGAATGAAGTCTTGTTAGGTGTAACGCCATGCAATGGTAAGGTAAGAGGAGGATGTTGTGTAATCCCAAAAGTTTTGGAAAAAAATTGAAACAAATTGTGCAACATGATAACAAATAGATCTATATATATCCAAATGTATTCAAATGAAACATGAAAAGGAAATCAAACATAATAGAGCATCTAATTCCACAAAGCAATGTAAATGTTTTTGTATTTTTAAAGAAATTTTGCAATTTTTTTGGATTTTTGAAATGTAAATGCAAGAGCATAAAATAAATCTAATCTTAAGGCAAGAAAAAAAATGATCTAACCCCAAAAGGAAAGAGAGTAAGTACATCAGGTTCACCAAAATGTATAGGATAAAATATGGTTTAAATTAGGGTTTAGAATAATACATGTGAAAGAGACCCTAAATCCATATTTTAAACATACATTTGAATTGTATTGATATGGAAACTAAATGTAAATGACTAATTTTGAAATGGAGAGATAAAGGTACTTACCTCTGAAAAAAAACCTACTGAAAACCCTGTCAAACAGTCTCAAAAACTGTTGATTTCTACATCCTTGGACTAAAACTATGAGATCTACAAAACCCAGATATATTTTCCAATTCTGAGGGAGATCATCTTTGACCCTCATAAAAGGTCAAAGGCTACATTTTTATTTTGAAGGTTGATTCTGACTTTGTACGCAGATCCTGGAAGTTCACCGAAAAGGGTATCCAAATCTATTCTCAGATCTGAAATTCCGCACCTATACCTACAAGAAAAAGAGGGTTTTGTTGTTTGTTTGGGGGGGCTTTGCCTTGGTCAAACCTCGGTTTGGAATCAACCTTAATATTGAAATTGAAATGGAGAATGCTAACAAGTAGTAGAAGTAGATCTAACAGTGAAGCTATGACATTCAATAGATATGCAATTGTATTTAAAATGTAATCAAGTATGTTGATATGAAAGCTTGAACATAACATCAAAAAATGTAAATAAAACATCCATGATTGTATGCTTGGAATCTACCTTGAGGGAAGAAAGAATGGATCTTGAAGATGAACAAAAGGATCTTGAAGGAAGATCACACCATCATGATGGCTAGATCTAGGATTTGAATAATGAATCTTGAATGCTTGAACCAAATCCCTTCAATGGATTTAATTATCGAATCCTTGATCTTAAATGGAGAACTTGGATGGAGAAGAGGAATTGAATACTTGAATGGATGCTGGCTTGATCACCTTGAGAGCTTGAGAGAGGAGATTGCAAAACTTGATGTGAAAATGACAGAGGAAGGCTTCCTTTTATAGTGAACTAGGGAGAAATCCTCTAGAGGGGCCACCTTGGAGAATTAAATCCCAATTAGGTCATAAACCTTAGAAAATATACCTAAATTAAATGTACTTTAAGGATTTACCATTTTGAAACCTGAAATGGCTGATCAAGAGGCAAGAAAAAAAAATCCCCAAAACCCGATACCCAAAATTCAAGGAATATTAAAATTTGAATAGGAGGGGTAGAATTGAGGTTGTAACTAACCAGGTCAGGATTGAGGTTTTTATTGACCAGATCAGGATCGAGGTTGTAATTGACCAGGTCAGGATCGAGGTTGTAACTGACCAGGTCAGGATCCTGGCCCAAAATGCTAGGAAATGCAGATTGAAGTGAAAATCAGAGACATATAGAAGTAGAATGAGGATAACAAGTATGATTTGAGAAAAGAGCTGATTCAAGGTGCTTGACATGACCCAGACCACTCACTCAGAGGGCTAAATGCTCTTAACATGGAAGTGTTTCCATTTTAAGACGATAGAACAAATATGTATTTAGATGCAAAAGGGGTTGTGGTCCACTTTGAAATTTGATCATGTATTTGGATCATGGAATTTTATTTGGATAATGTATTTATCATATTGTAACCCAATCTTAAATGTAAGCCTTAATGGCACTAAGAAGCCTAAAAGGTAGCTAGGGGTCACTATGAATGGTTATGTATTGATCCTAGGTTAGGGGTTGATGGAAATAATCTATAAGGGTCTATAAATATGTACTAATGCCATTAGAGACTTTACATAGTATTAAAAGCACAAAATGTGAACAATCTTGTAAATTGCCTATATTGGCAATATAAGCCAAATAGGGCTTAATTGGAGTTAGTAGGGGTTTGTAAGAAGTATAAGTTAGTTTGGTTTGTAAAGGTTGTCTCTAAACCTTTTATAAGTAGTTAGAGTTGGCAAAGGGTGTTGGGTTGTCAAGTTCACAACTTTTGTTGTCAACTTGACAACTAATTCTAGTGTTTGTCATTAACAATCAGTCAATTAGGGGACAATTAAAAGTTAGTTTGTAAAAAGCATAAGGTTGCACATCCACATCCACCATAGTAATCTTATTAATAAAAGAATTATTTCCAACAATAGGGTACCCATAGATCAAAATAGGCCTAGTATTGGGGTCAATAGATGACAACCTTGACATGTTCTACCTCACCTGTTGTCATATCTTTATAGTGTGACTGTCTCATGGAATAGGGAACACACAAATGAATATAAATGTTTGATTCCACATGATCTTGGATAGGTTGTGATGTAGAAATATTGCCTTATATTGTATTTATACATTTCTACATTCATTTCACTACTTTTTTTATTATTATAGTCAAGGAATTTACTGTTATTGAGGACAATGACTAGCATTTGTTGCATAGTCAGCACGTTAAACATACATCAATAAACATACAAGCATAACTATAAGGCATGGGAAATTTAAAAAGAATAAGACATCCATGTAAACATAAATTGGTATACATCAATACAACAAACACATGAATTGCATATCTAAAACATTAAAAAAAAAAATTCGTAGGGCATGAAGCCAAATATATGTGTCAAATAATGTCATACATTGAATATATTCAATATAGTTAAACTGGCTTCCTTAAAGCCAAATGGATGTACAATGTATTACTTATAAAATATACAAGAAATATGTCCACTAATGCCATATAGGCATACAATCCATATCCCTAATCTAGTCCTTTCCTGCCAGGGGAAGAAAACAAATCTCGAGGTGTCTTCAATTGTCATGTCAATGGAGATGCAGTGGATGTTGTATTCTTCTGAGTGCGCTCACTCATCCTTCTATCTAGTCCCTTTTGTAGCTCGAGATGATAAAAAAAATTTAAGCATCAATAGCTAATATACATCAAAATTGAATTATACAATGACATAAAATTGAATATTTGCTTACCGCTAGAAAATAGTCACTATGTTCATCTACCAAAGGTGCATGCTAGCGATCTGGAGTAATAAGTCCCTACAAAAATGATCAAAATAATAATTAAAATACATACATTAATATCATTATAAAATTCAATACAAAATATTAAAATAATAATTAAAATTAAGTGATCTCTTTCATACCTCAATCAGTGCTTTAGATCTAGCTACTGTTGCAACTACTCCACAATCCAAAGTATCATGAACAGAAGGAGGGATCTCTGATGTCAATAACTGAAAATGAAACAAAAAAAAAATGTTATGCAGTTATCAAGATTACATATATTTTTTAAAACCCTACTAATGAGTAAATGATACCTCCGTGAAGGTTCCACCATGTCCTTCGGTCTGCGGTGTTGATGTCGAAGCTCCAACATTCAACTAATGCACATGTACATGGAAAATTATAAGATAACCATTCATATAAGAATGTACTAATGTCATGTTAATTATAATGCATTATTACATATATAATTGTGGACTCAATGGTGACGTCACAAAGCTAGGTGAAAGAATGTGATCATTGTGCCTCTGGATTTTGATCATAATTTGTTTACTAATTTAGTTATTCATTCATTTATTAATTAAATATAATCAAGTAAATCAAATTAA